>OVBE01008976.1:0-16544 GCA_900406425.1 Iberis pinnata | reverse complement strand
TGGTGAGCGTCTTTGAACATGGTTGGCCACCAAAATCCAGCTTGTAAAACCTTAGAGACAGTTTTGAAGATAGCAAAGTGTCCCCCATAAGTAGACCCATGACAATGCTTGAGGATCCCATCAACTTCTTCTTCAGCAATACACCTCCTATAAAGGCCATCCTTGCATAGAGTGTAGAGATAAGGCTCATCCCAATAGAATCTTGTGATCTCCTTGAGAAATTTCTTCTTTTGATAACCTTCTAGAAGGCTTGGTTCTTTTCCACAAGCCAAATAGTTAATTATGTCGGCATACCAAGGTTCTCTTTCTCTAGTGGCTTGTAATTCTCCCATCTTTGGAGTTAACCCATAAATGTTGTTGGCCGCGATGTTGAATGCTACTGCCATTATTTTCTCTTCCCGAAGTGAATCGTCAATAGGCATTTCATCCTCTATTCTCAACCTTGAAAGGTGATCCGCCACTCCATTCTCAATGCCCTTTTTATCCTTAATTTCCGAGTCGAATTCTTGTAGGAGCAATATCCATCTAAGTAACCTTGGCTTGGTATCTTTATTGGCCAATAAATATCTCAAAGCCACATGATCGGTGTAGACAATCAACTTAGAACCCACCAAGTAAGATCTAAATTTCTCAAATGCGAAGACAATGGCTAGGAGCTCCTTTTCGGTGGTGGCATACTTAACTTGGGCTTCATCTAAGGTCTTGCTTGCATAGTAGATCACATGAAGCCTCTTGTCTTTCTTTTGACCAAGAACCGCTCCAACGTCATAGTCACTTGCATCACACATGATCTCAAAGGGAAACTCCCAATCCGGTGGTTGCACTATAGGAGCGCTTATCAACTCTTGCTTAATCCTCTTGAAAGCTTCAAGACAATCTTCATCAAAGTGGAATTCTACATCCTTTCACAAGAGTCTTGTCAAAGGTCTAGCAACCTTAGAGAAGTCTTTAATGAACCTCCTATAGAACCCAACATGTCCCAAGAAACTTCTTATTCCCTTTACCGAATTTGGTGGTTCTAGACTTGTCATAACATCGACCTTGGCTTTATCAACCTCGATCCTCTTCTCTGAAATGCGATGCCCAAGAATTATCCCATCTCGCACAATAAAATGGCATTTTCCCAGTTTAAAACCAAATTAGTTTCCTCACATCGCCTTAAGACCCTACACAAATTAGACAAACACACACCAAATGAAGACCCATACACCGAGAAATCATCCATGAAAACTTCAACTACATGTTCGATTAAATCAGAGAAAATAGACATCATACGACGTTGAAAAGTCGCAGGGGCATTACATAAACCAAATGGCATCCTTCGATATGCAAAGGTACCATAGGGGCATGTGAAAGTGGTTTTTTCTTGGTCTTTAGGGTGAATGGGTATTTGGAAAAATCCAGAATACCCATCCAAAAAGCAGTAGTATAGATGGTTGGCTAATCGTTCAAGCATTTGATCGATAAAGGGTAAGGGAAAGTGATCTTTTCTAGAAGCAACATTAAGTTTTCGATAATCAATACACATTCTATGCCCGATTATGGTTCTTGTTGGAATTAGTTCATCTTTATCATTTTTAACCACAGTTATACCACCCTTTTTGGAACTATATGGACCGGTGAGATCCAATTGCTGTATGAAATATTGTATATAATACCGGCATCCAAGAGTTTTAATATCTCTTTCTTAACTACTTCTTTCAAGTTGGGATTCAATCTACGTTGATGTTCAATTGATGACAATGATTCATTCTCTAGATGTATCCTATGCATGCACAAAGAAGGTGAGATTCCCTTAATATCATCTAAAAAATAACTTATGGCTTTCCTAAAAATTTTCAACTCACAAGTCAAAGCATCGACTTCATCATCATTCACTATCACTGGGTAGGTGGAGCTAGAGCCAAGAAAAACATACCAAATCCCCTTAGGAAGGGTTTTAAGTTCTACCTTTGGTGCCTTGAGTTCACTCTAATCCTCATCTATGTTAGTCTTACCATTGCTAACATCTTCTTCAACCTCCAAACCATTAATGCTTAGCTTTTCCAATTGAGGTAGTTCTTCAAAGTTGGTGGTATCTTCTACCAATTCATGTGCATCAAGCCTCCCTTAAATCTCTTCGACTTCTACACTCGCAAGTTTGTCTTCACCATGTTGAACCGTCAAAGCCAATTGTAAAGAATCTTCTTGAGCTAATTCTTCTAGGTATTCACTAGCTAGCTCATCCATGGTATCAATGTAGAATGTTTGACCATCAATGGTAGGCTTCTTCATCATGGTCTTCATATCATATTGTTGTACATGGTTCTTGCCAAGATGCAAATCAAATTTTCCCTTCTTTACATTTATGATGGCTCCTGTGGTTGCTAAGAATGGTCTACCGAAAATGAGTGGATCTTTTGGTTCTTCATCCATCTCCAAGACTACGAAGTCGGTTGGAACCTTGGTATTTCCTAATCTCATCGGGAGATCTTCTAGCATTCCAATAGGGACTCTCACGGATCTATCGGCCAGCACCAAAGAGATCCTACAAGATTTAAAAGATATAAAGCCAAGTTTTTTTTGCAATCGATAAAGGCATAAGGCTTACACTAGCTCCTAAATCAAACAAACATTTATCAAATGTGAAAGGTCCTAAAGAGTAAGGAAGAGTAAAACTCCCTGGATCTTCTAGTTTCTTAGGAACATTGTTCATTTGAATTATGGCGCTACACTCCTTGGTAAGCACTACCATCCCTTCCACTTCCTTGAGCTTTTTCTTAATTGAGTCTTTTAAGAACTTGCTGTAGTGAGGAATTTGCATGAAGGCATCTAAAAGTGGCAATCCTATTTGAATTTCCTTCATTTGCTTCTCAAATTGGGCTCTATATTTCTCCAATAGTTGCTTCTTTACTCGACCCGGGAATGGGATCTTAGGCTCATATGGAGGTGATTTAAAGATTGGTTCCTTTGGTGTGGAGTCTTGTCCTTCACTAGCTACCTTCCCTTTGCCTTTAGCTTGAACGACCTTTTCTTGAGTTGGTTTTTCCATTTCAATTTCTTCATATGGTTCTTCATCATCTTCAATCGAAATGATCTTCCCCCCACCTTGTTTCTTATTGTCCTCAATGAGAACTCTAGGAGGTAACTCCTTACCGCTCCTAAGAGTAACTGCATTTTAATACTCCTTGGGGTTTGGGTCGGACTTTCCGGGAAGTTGTCCCATCGGTCTTTTGGAGTTTGAGGTGATTTGTGCAATTTGATTGTCCAAGGTTTTCAAATGAGATGCCATGCTCTCAAACTTGGGATGGAGATCATCCGTTTTGGAATTCATATCCTTCTTAAAGATACCAAACTCAATTGCATTCTTTACTTGTCCCTCTAATATTTGTCTCAACAATTGATTGGTGTGATCACTAGAGCTAGAGGTTGAAGAACTTCCTTGAGCGTGTTGTTGTTGATTGGTTGGAGTATTAAAGAAACCGGGAGGTTTGTTGTTAAAGAATTGTTGCTTTGGTTGAAATCCACCTTGGTTGTTGAATTGAGGTTTAGGTTGAAAACCTCCTTGTTGTTGTGGTTTTGGAGGATAGACTTGATCTTGTGGGTTGGCCACATTTGTGTTGCGGTAAGAGAGATTTGGATGTTGTTGATAGTTGTTGTAACCTTGGTTGTAGCCTTGGTTACCAACATAGTTGAGCTCCTCTTGAGTAGCATCTTGTTGTTGTTGGTATTCCTCTTCAACATTACTTACAAAGTTAACCGCACCTTGTTGAGAAAGGATGAATTTGTCCAACTTTTCTTCAAGTGATTTGATATCCTTCTTGTATCTATCATCTCTACCACTTCCATCATCTCGAACTGTTCGATCATAATCTTCTCCATAGTTGCTGTTACTTTGGGCAAGATTTTCAACAAGTACTAAACCATCGGCCTCAGTTTGGCCAAAGAAATTCCCTTGACTTGCAGTGTCCAACATCATCCTATACTTGGGTGCAAGACCTCTATATAAGGTACTGAGTAGGCTTTCATTGGAGAATCCATGATGTGGAAATTGAATAGTGTAGCTTTTGAATCGTTCCCAAGCTTCACCAAACGACTCATTGCTTCTTTGAACAAAATCAGAGATCTCATATTGAAGTCTAGCGGTTCTTGTAGTAGAGAAGAACTTCGAGAAAAATGTCTTCTTACAACCATCCCAAGCCTCAACCGTTTCACCAGGTAAATTCCTCTCCCAAGTGCGAGCTTTGTCTCCCAAAGAGAAGGGGAACAATCGTAATTTGAATGCGTCTTTGGTCACTCCATTGATCTTCACCGTGCTACACAACATGTCAAAATGGTCGGGATAATCCAATGGGTCTTCCATTGGTAGACCATGGAACTTGTTAGATTGGACCATGTTGATGAGACTAGACTTTATCTCGACATTGTTGTTAGCAATAGGTGGAGGATGAATGCCGGTTTGGTGGCCATGAGCATTTGGTGCATCATTAGCTCCAATGGTCCGTCCTTGTGGTGGAGGTTGAGGTGGAACTTGATTGTGTTCGCCGATATTGTCTTGTTGGTGCGCCATCTCTAAGTCCAATCGTTGGATATGAGCAATGCGTTCTTGTTCTCTTCTAGCCCTTGTGTGTTCTCTTTCAAGTGCTCTTTTGTCTTCAACTAGGGGTAGAAGGTTGGTTGGTCCTCTACTACTTAAGTACATGCACCTAAAGATGCATAAACAAAGAAAGTAAAGAAGTTAGTAATGAAATGTAAAAGAACTTAGTCCCAAACAAATTCAAAATTCTAATGGCTAATTGAAATCCCGAGCTGGCAACGGCGCCAATTTGATAAACAAGATTTTTCAGTTCTTTGTCTAATCAAGTAATCTAAGACTACTTAGTGTCGATGTAGTACTTAGGTGTCAAATCCAAATCGGGAGCAATCAATATATTAAAATCTATGAGAATTTAGCTTAGTCTAAGCAAATAGAGGTTTTTGATTTAAGGCTAACATTCTAAATAAACATAAAACATAAAAGTCAACAAAAAGTCAAAGATATAAAAGGTCAACCAAATAAAAAAAAAGTCAACAAAGATTAAGGTTTAAACAAAGATTAAAAGCTGAGCAAATGGGTTTAGGTTATTGACTTAGGTGATCAAGTGAAGTCCTATGATGCTTAATACAATCATTCAATGCTAATCCTTGGTCTAAGATTTTCAAATAAAGACTAGTCCACTCCCATGGTAATAATCCATTTTCTAATCATGCAAATTAAACAATCCCTTGAAAAGTTACACTCAAAGAAAGCATTAAAGTCTAATCCATACAACCACTAAACTAACTAACAAAATCCATTGGTTAGGCCTCATTTAGCATTCAAAAGTTAGTTCAAGCATTTCATCGAACACCTTCCGGGCAATAAATTACTTATGATCTAGAAATAAATGATCAAGTCAAATCTAGCATTAAGCACACCTATTGAATGAAGATTTAATAAAACTAAGCCCTAAGCATCATATTCCAACACTTAATCACCCTAATCTACCTAACCCATTTGCTTAAGGAGACTACTCACTAATCATAGGTGAAACATCAAATCTCATGAAAGAAATATGTTTACCCATGATCCTAAACAAGAAATAAGCAAGAGATTAAGCAAAGGAAACGAAAAGAACTAGATTAAAAACTCAAAATCCAAGGTTTACAAAAGAAAGAAAAGAGAGAAAAGAGAACACAAAAGCTTAGAGAGAGAGCGTAAAAATAAGGTTTTTTTGATATAAAAAATAAGGATGGAGACCAAAATTAGGTCTAAAATGTATTTATAATCTCAAAGAAAAAGGGTTTTGGGTTAAAACTTGGTTAATGCTTCAAATGTTGACTTTGTTTGGGTTGGTACAACTTTTAGGAAATTTCGTCCAGCTTTCCTAAATTTCCTTCGTCTTTCCTAAATTTCCTTCAGCTTTGCAGAATTTATATCTTCCGATATTTTCCTCCAGCTTTCCAAAATTTCCTTCATCTTTCCTGAATTTCCTTTCATCCTCCCTAAATTTCTCTTTAATCATCCTGAATTATGCTCAAAACTTCATTCGTTCCCCCTTTTAAGCTCATTTTATCTCAATCTTTAGTTTGCTCCACTTTCAACACATGAAGTATGGAATGCAATGCAAATGCATACTATACAACCCTAAATGCAAGTAAATATACCTAGAAATAGATCAAATAAGGAGATAAAATTCATTAAAAACACGATATATCACCCACACAAGAGGAAACTAATCAAACGCTACTGCATCGACTGGAGGAGCAAGAGAAAGAATCCCGACAGCTAAGGAGAAAATTTGAAGCAGTAGTAGAAACAAGCCTACGAACTGGAAGTCCTGAATAGAAATCTTTTTGGCTCCACCGACACCCCGACACCAACCTGTGACACCCAACAGAGTCGTGAATCTAATCGCCGCGAAGACATGTCGCCGCACCAAAATCTCACTAGTCAAAACGAAGAGATAAGGGCGCTGAAAGCCCAGCTCTGGGAAATGAGCTCACTAGTTCATAGAGCCACAAGCTCGGCTCCAGAAATCGAACGAGTCGTCGAAGAGACCCAGAAAACTCCATTCACTAGAAGAATAATAGAAACTAAAATCAAGCACACCGCAAAAATCAAGTTCCCCATGTTCGAGGGAAACACCGATCATATCCACTATATGACCGCTTTTACGATCGCAATGGAGCGCGCCCAATTTTCCGACAAAGAGAGGGACGCTGGACTCTTCCAAATGGTTATGGAGAACTTAGGAGGGGCGGCGCTCTTGTGGTTCTCCCACCTAGCAGCCAGGTCCATCGACAACTTCCAACAACTATCAACGACCTTTGTCAAACACTACTCCATGTTCATGGAAAAGCAGGCGTCAACCACCAACCAATGGTCGCTAAGCCATGGACATCGAGAGTCCCTCAGGGTATTCATAGAACGGTACAAAGAAGTGGTCTCGAGATTTTCCATCTCCGACGAAGCTGCCATCGCCGCGCTCAGAAATGCGTTATGGTACGAGTCGAGATTTCTCTAAGAGCTATTATTAAACCAGCTGCAAACCTTGGAAGACGTCCTGCATAGAGCCAACTGTTTTATTGAAATGGAAGAAGAAAAAGTTGCGATGGCGCGCAGACACACCAAAACCCATAGCGGGAAAAAAAAGGAAGCACAAATCGAACCTCGACAGTTCTACGAGGGTCAGGCCAAACACAAGAAAGGGAAACAACACGCCAACTACCTCGTCAAAGAACGCAAACCACAAGAAAATCATAGAAGAGACGATGATCGCAATGCTTACTGTAAATTCCACAACTGGAAAGGTCATAGCATGGCTGACTGCCGCCATCTGAAGGATACATTGCTTAAGAAGTACCAGGAAAGCCGGGGACAAGACGAGAAAATGCGGCCAAACCAATACCCCCCAAGAAACCATAGAGAGCGCTCACAGAACTATCAACCAAACCAGAACCGCGACGAAAGAGGAAGACAAGAGAGACAGGTCATCGAAGAAGACATACCCCCCCACGCAGACAAGATAATAACAAAAAAGATGAAGGCGTCCCCAACCCCCATCGTAGAATCATAGTTATCATGGGTGGAATCCAACGATACAGAGATTTCACATGGTCAGCCACAAGACCGGAACACCTAGTCCTTAATACAAGAGGGGCATCCACGAGCAGGCCGCTAAGACACGAGCCGATTTAGTTCACCAGCGATGACCTAATAGGGATCGAAAGCACGCAAAAGGATTTCATCCTCGTAGAACTCGTCATCTAATATTGCAAAGTAACCAGGATTCTCATTGACACATGAAGTTCAGTGGATATAATCTTCAAGAGAACTCTCCAGATAATGGCGATCAAAGAGGAAAATATCAAAAGAACCACGCAGTCACTCACCGGCTTCAGCGGGGATTCAGTCGAGACCATCAGAACCATCAAGCTTCCAGTCTGGTTCAGCAAAAGCACCACAACCACCAAGTTCCAAGTGGTCGACGAACATCTGATCTTCAACGCCATCCTGGGAACTCCCTGGCTCTCGGAAACCAAGCCGCAATATCCATCTTCCACCAATGCGTCAAGATCCCGATGGGAGTAGGGACTGTCACCCTCATATCAACTAGAGAGCAGCGAGAACAAATTTTATCGCCGAGCATAAAGCCCGCAAAAGCACCAAATTGTAGCAGTTACAGTTAGGACGCACCGAACGATTGAACGTCCCCAAAGAACGAGAGACCCCCGACTGCGAAGCTATTGACCAGGTCAACATAGATGCCAAAAATCCTAAAAGATGCATCAGGGTCGGCCACGAGCTCAACGAATACATGAGAGCGGAGTTAATCGCCTTCTTGAAAGAAAACTCCAACTCCTTCGCGTGGTCACTATAATCCATGACAAGAATCTACCCAAGCATCACATGCCACGAGCTAAACATCGATCCAAACTTCAAGACGATCAGGCATAAACGACAAAAGTTGGGTCCAAAAAGGGCGTAAGCAGTGAACGACGAGGTAGAAAAATTGTTTCAGGCCGAATTCATAGCCGAAGTCAAGTACCCAGAATGGCTAGCAAGACCAGCCGTTTTGAAGAAGAAAAATGGCAAGTGGCGGGTCTGCGTTGATTTTACCAATTTGAACAAAGCATGTCCAAAGGATAGCTATATGCTCCCACACATTGATCGCCTCATTGAAGCAATCGCCGGAAATGAACAGCTTTCTTTCATGGACGCCTTCTTGGGCTTTAACCAAATAATGATGCACCCTAAATTCGGTTGCCAGAACAAGGACCCCCAACTAATGTGCAAAACGTCGCGACTATGTTCTGAGAAATGGACATGTGCCGCTTCGCACAATAAGCGATAAACACCTTGGGAAGAGGAAACAACAAATGTGCGTCAAGGAAATAGTCTTCAAAGATGGCAAAATAACCATGCGGCGGGTACCACGACCTTTCCTGAGGACCTGGGACTATGACTGCTAAGTTGGGGTCATTGAAGCCGCACTTCCTTGCCAACCTCAGAAGTCGCGCCTTGCTCATTATAGAAGACGGTACCCCAGTTATTCTATTAACCTCAGCAGACGGCGATTCCGATGAACCCGCCTTGTTTGGATGAGGTACAACCGACTCAATAATGGGGGGAAGAAAATCCCTCCCGGCACATTCATCCGAGAAAGCTCCATCCGAGGTGCGTCTACAGTTCACCGCTCTAAGAGGACCCTCTTCCTTATAGCAAGAAGGACCAAGTTGACCGAATCTTCCTTCACCACAGCAGGTCGACCCCTCGCCTCGTGGAGAGTGGAACTGTATCTACAGGGTCCTCAGGGGAGGGAGGATCTCGGTACGTCTGCTGATTATGACGACCAACCGATTTCCCCAAAGAATCTGCCACCTTCTCTGCATGGTCAGAGGACATGCTGGTCGTGGGATCAGATCCGAAATTCGATCGACGACTCGAGGAACACTCAGAGTTGGCGGACGCAGAAGCTGGACGTCTCTCCGACTTACCAGCAGAGGATTTAGTCATCCGACTCGACGCGCCATCGCCAGAAGCACTAGTACCACTACCCATACTGAGATCCATCAAGTCACAAGCCAACGCGTCGGCGAGAACAATGAATTTGAAAGAAGAAAAACAAGAGAGAGAAAGTAGAGAAAAGGGAGAGCAGAAGATAGGTTTTACAAAGATGCGGAATAAGAAAAATGAGAGAACCACGGGGTATATATAAAGGTGTGACCGTGAGCTGAAGCGTCCCAGGTAAGACATACCGGGAGATGAGGAGCCAGGAGAAGGGTTGACCGGAAGACAAAACGGTTGACCGGAAGACAAAACGGATGACTCGATATAAACAGCTTATCCTCGAAGCTAAATCACCTCGAGATTAGTGCCGATCGTTACGAACTCCACCTCATCTATTCATACGCTCCTTCGAAGAAAATGGACTCTCCCTCATAGCAGTATGACCCATTAGGCCTCAAGACACACTGTGTCTGATGAACTTGCAAGCATACTGGTCTCGTCGAACGGGGGGCTTATTGTAGGATATGGGTTCTTCACCCCAGTCCCAATGGACCGAGCCCACCGCACAAGCCCAGACTAAAAGGCCAACCCTAAAGATCGATGAGGTGAGTGAAGCCGCCGAAGGAACAGTGCGCTTAGTCCCCCTAAACCTGGCGAAATGTGACATGATGATCGACTCACCGGATGAACATGACACCTAACCAACTACTTCGCATAGCCGAATGATGATGAAAGAAGAACTATAAAAAGGGGATGGGGATCCACGAAGAATAGGTTGGCATTTCTAGAGAGAAGAAACCTTTGAGAGAAGTGAGAGAGATAAATCGAAGACCTGAATTTCTTTGTAATCGTTTGAGTGCGTCGAACTTAACGACGCACTTAGTTTCTTCTGCACTTGTAATCTTTCTTATCAAATATGAACCTAAATCAAGAAGGGACCGACGATCCTAGATTCAACAGATATGTTTGGACTATCTGGTGTGAGACACTTATGCAACTATTCTTCTCTCGTCAAAATATAATCTCCTACAAATTTTGAAATATAATGGATACCTTATTGATCTAATCATCCCAAACTATGTTACAAATAATAATTGGTCGTAAATATTTTATTATAGTTTTCAAGTATTTTCTTAAATCTCTAATGCATTTTGGAAAAGAAAAATCATATTGTTGAAATCCCTTATGAAAAGATTTCAATGAAAATATTCCAACTAAAGCTAGACCAATTCAAATGAGTAAAAATGAAATACAAGAACTATTAGATAAAAAAAAATTAATTCGAAAATCTATATCACCTTGAAGCTCTTCCGCTTTTTTATGCAAACAATGAAGCATAAAGAGAAAGAAAAATACCTCGCTTAGTAATTAGTTATAAACCTTTTAATATTGTTCTACAATGGATCATATATCTAATACCTAATAAACAAGATCTATTAAAAAAGACTATATAATGTGTCTATATTTTCAATTTTTGATATGAAAAGTGGTTTTTGAAAAATACACATAGCCGAAGAGGATATATAACATCATTTACCATGCATTTTTGTTTAAAAAATACACCTTATGAATTTCAAAATATTATGAGTGAGATTTTAACTCATACTCTACGTTTTCTATATACTGATGATTTAATAATATTTTCAAATTTCTCGATCAACATTTTAAACATCTATATATGTTTTTAAATATCATCAAAATTCATGGATTAGTAATATCTGCAAAAAAATGCAAATATTCGCAAAAAAAAAAAAGAGTTTTAGGACACAATATTTATCAAGGACTTATAACACCTATATCTAAGTAAATAGAATTTGAAAATAAAGTTTCTGATGAAATAAAACAAAAAAAACTCAACTATAACGCTTTTTAGGATGCCTAAATTATATATATGATTTTCTACTTAACATATGAAAAATTATTCAACCATTGTTTCAGAGATTGTAGAAGAATCTTGTACTTTGGTCTAATTTTCATACTAGTATAGTTCATGATATTAATAAAAAGTTACCACTCTACCATATTTAGTTATACCACATCCTGATGCAGTCATGATAATCAAACCATATGCGTCAGAAATAGGTTATGGGAGAATCTTTAAGCAGAAAGTACTAGGGTCTACCCAAGATTCTACAGTACGATTCCATTCAAGAGTTTACTTAGGACCCCAAAAGAATTATCCTACAGGTAAAAAGGAAGTTTTATCAATCATAAACTATATTTCCAAATTTCAAGATGATTTGTTAACTAAAGGTGTTTATTACATGTTGATTGCAAATATGCAAAAGAGCTTCTATAAAAAAAATTGTTTACAATTTGGTTTATAAACAAATATTTGCAAGATGGCAAGCAATATTATTTGTTTTTGGTCTTGATATACAATATATATATATATATATTAAAAAAGTTGTTTACCTGATTTTCTAACAAGAGAGTATTTATAGGGAAAACTTCAAGAATATCAAGAAGAGTGAGGAAAAGAAACTTATGCATGCAATATATTACATCAAGAGTCAACCACATGTACAAAGAAAACCAATAACCAATTCTCTACCTTAGCCGAATTCTCACCATTGTCTTATGCAAAAGCTGTTAAACTCATACCATCAAACATAACAAAAAAGACGAAGGCGTCCCCAACCCCCATCGTAGATCAATGTTATCATGGGTGGAATCCAACGATACGGAGATTTCATGTGGTCAGCCACAAGACCGGAACACCTAGTCCTTAATACAAGAGGGGCATCCACGAGCAGGCCGCTAAGACACGAGCCGATTTAGTTTACCAGCGATGACCTAATAGGGATCGAAAGGACGCAAAAGGATTTCATCCTCGTAGAACTCGTCATCTAATATTGCAAAGTAACCAGGATTCTCATTGACACATGAAGTTCAGTGGATATAATCTTAAAGAGCACTCTCCAGATAATGGAGATCAAAGAGGAAACTATCAAAAGAACCACGCAGTCACTCACCGGCTTCAGCGGGGATTCAGTCGAGACCATCAGAACCATCAAACTTCCAGTCAGGTTCAGCAAAAGCACCACAACCACGAAGTTCCAAGTGGTCGACGAACATCTGATCTTCAACGCCATCCTGGGAACTCTTTGGCTCTCGGAAACCAAGCCGCAATATCCATCTTCCACCAATGCGTCAAGATCCCGACGGGAGGAGGGACTGTCACCCTCATATCAACTAGAGAGCAGCGAGAACATGTTTTATCGCCGAGTATAAAGCCCGCAAAAGCACCAAATTGTAGCAGTTACAGTTAGGACGCACCGAACGACTGGACGACCCCAAAGAACGAGAGAGCCCCGACTGCGAAGCTATTGACCAGGTCAACATAGACGCCAAAAATCCTAAAAGATGCATCAGGGTCGGCCACGAGCTCAACGAAGACATGAGAGCGGAGTTAATCGCCTTCCTGAAAGAAAACTCCAACTCCTTCGCGTGGTCACTATAATGCATGACAAGAATCTACCCAAGCATCACATGCCACGAGCTAAACATCGATCCAAACTACAAGACGATCAGGCATAAACGACAAAAGTTGGGTCCAAAAAGGGCGTAAGCAGTGAACGACGAGGTAGAAAAATTGTTTCAGGCCGAATTCATAGCCGAAGTCAAGTACCCAGAATGGCTAGCAAGACCAGCCGCTTTGAAGAAGAAAAATGGCAAGTGGTGGATCTGCGTTGATTTTACCGATTTGAACAAGGCATGTCCAAAGGATAGCTATATGCTCCCACACATTGATCGCCTCATTGAAGCAACCGCCGGAAATGAACAGCTTTCTTTCATGGACGCCTTCTCGGGCTATAACCAAATAATGATGCACCCTAAATTCGGTGGCCAGAACATGGACCCCCAACTAATGTGCAAAACGTCGCGACTATGTTCTGAGAAATGGACATGTGCCGCTTCGCACAATAAGCGATAAACACCTTGGGAAGAGGAAACAACAAATGTGCGTCAAGGAAATAGTCTTCAAAGATGGCGAAATAACCCTGCGGCGGGTACCACGACCTTTCCTGAGGACCTGGGACCCTGACTGCTAAGATGGGGTCAGTGAAGCCGCACTTCCTTGCCAACCTCAGAAGTCGCGCCTTGCTCATTATAGAAGACGGTACCCCAGTTATTCTATCAACCTCAGCAGACGGCGATTCCGATGTACCCGCCATGTTTGGATGAGTTACAAACGACTCAATAATGGGGGGAAGAAAATCCCTCTCGGCACATTCGTCCGAGAAAGCTTCATTCGAGGTGCGTCTACCAGTTCACCGCTCTAAGAGGACCCTCTTGCTTATAGCAAGAAGGACCAAGTTGACCGAATCTTCCTTCACCACAGCAGGTCGACCCCTCGCCTCGCGGAGAGTGGAACTATATCTATAGGGTCCTCAGGGGAGGGAGGATCTCGGCACGTCTGCTGATTATGACGACCAACCGATTTCCCCAAAGAATCTGCCACCTTCTCTGCATGGTCAGAGGACATGCTGGTCGTGGGATCATATCCGAAATTTGATCGACGACTCAAGGAACACACAGAGTTGGCGGATGCGGAAGCTGGACGTCTCTCCGACTTACCAGCAGAGGATTTAGTCATCCGACTCGACGCGCCATCGCCAGAAGAACTAGTACCACTACCCATACTGAGATCCATCAAGTCACAAGCCAACGCGTCGGCGAGAACAATGAATTTGAAAGAAGAAAAACAAGAGAGAGAAAGTAGAGAAAAGGGAGAGCAGAAGATAGGTTTTACAGAGATGCGGAATAAGAAAAATGAGAGAACCATGGGGTATATAAAAAGGTGTGACCGTGAGCTGAAGCGTCCTAGGTAAGACATACCGGGAGATGAGGAGCCAGGAGAAGGTTGACCGGAAGACAAAACGGTTGACCGGAAGACAAAACGGATGACTGGATATAAACAGCTTATCCTCGAAGCTAAATCACCTCGAGATTAGTGCTGATCGTTACGAACTCCAANCCATTAGGCCTCAAGACACACTGTGTCTGATGAACTTGCAAGCATACTGGTCTCGTCGAACGGGGGGGGGGGGGGGTATTATTGTAGGATATGGGTTCTTCACCCCAGGCCCAATGGACCGAGCCCACCGCACAAGCCCAGACTAAAAGGCCCACCCTAAAGATCGATGAGGTGAGTGAAGCCGCCGAAGGAACAGTGCGCTTAGTCCCCCTAAACCTGGCGAAATGTGACATAATGATCGACTCACCGAATGAACATGACACCTAACCAACTACTTCGCATAGCCGAATGATGATGAAAGAAGAACTATAAAAAGGGGAGAGGGATCCACGAAGAATAGGTTGGAATTTCTAGAGAGAAGAAACCTTTGAGAGAAGTGAGAGAGATAAATCGAAGACCTGAATTTCTTTGTAATCGTTTGAGTGCGTCGAACTTAACGACGCACTTATTTTCTTCTGCACTTGTAATCTTTCTTATCAAATACGAACCTAAATCAAGAAGGGACCGACGATCCTAGATTCAACAGATATGTTTGGACTATCTGGTATGAGACACTTGTGCAACTATTCTTCTCTCGTCAAAATATAATCTCCTACAAATTTTGAAATATAATGGATACCTTATTGATCTAATCATCCCAAACTATGTTACACTAGAAATTCCACAAAGTATCACAAATAATAATTGGTCGTAAATATTTTATTATAGTTTTCAAGTAAGTATGTTCTGAAATCTCTAATGCATTTTGGAAAAGAAAAAACATATTGTTGAAATCCCTTATGAAAAGATTTCAATGAAAATATTCCAACTAAAGTTAGACTAATTCAAATGAATAAAGAACTTTGATAACATTGTAAAAAATGAAATACAAAAACTATTAGATAAAAAAAATTAATTCGAAAATCTATATCACCATGAAGCTCTTCCGCTTTTTTTATGCAAACAATGAAGCATAAAAAGAAAGAAAAATACATCGCTTAGTAATTAGTTATAAACCATTAAATACTGTTCTACAATGGATCATATATCTAATACCTAATAAACAAGATCTATTAAAAAAGACTATATAATGTGTCTATATTTTCAATTTTTGATATGAAAAGTGGTTTTTGAAAAATACACATAGCCGAAGAGGATATATAACATCATTTACCATGCATTTTGGTTTAAAAAATGCACCTTATGAATTTCAAAAAATTATGAGTGAGATTTTAACTCATACTCTACGTTTTCTATATACTGATGATTTAATAATATTTTCAAAATTTCTCGATCAACATTTTAAACATCTATATATGTTTTTAAATATCTTCAAAATTCATGGATTAGTAATATCTGCAAAAAAAATGCAAATATTCCAAAAAATAAAAAATTTTAGGACACAATATTTATCAAGGACTTATAACACCTATATCTAGGTAAACAGAATTTGAAAATAAAGTTTCTGATGAAATAAAAGAAAAAAACTTAACTATAACGCTTTTTAGGATGCCTAAATTATATATATGATTTTCTACTTAACATATGAAAAATTATTCAACCCTTGTTTCAGATATTGCAGAAGAATCTTGTACTTTGGTCTAATTTTCATACTAGTATAGTTCATGATATTAATAAAAAGTTACCACTCTACATGTTTAGTTATACCACATCCTGATGCAGTCATGATAATCAAACCATATGCGTCAGAAATAGGTAATGGGAGAATCTTTAAGTAGAAAATACTAGGTCCTACCCAAGATTCTACAGTACGATTCCATTCAAGAGTTTACTTAGGACCCCAAAAGAATTATCCTACAGGTAAAAAGGAAGTTTTATCAATCATAAACTATATTTCCAAATTTCAAGATGATTTGTTAACTAAAGGTGTTTATTACATGTTGATTGTAAATATGCAAAAGAGCTTTTATAAAAAAAATTGTTTACGATTTGGTTTATAAACAAATATTTGCAAGGTGGCAAGCAATATTATTTGTTTTTGGTCTTGATATACAATATATATATATATATATATATATATATATATATATATTAAAAAAAAGTTGTTTACTT
>OVBE01008975.1:0-13331 GCA_900406425.1 Iberis pinnata | reverse complement strand
ATTGCAAAGCGTTACTTAACATATTGTTTCCTTACTTGCAGCATTCGGAAATGGCAGAAGAAAATATCCAACTAAAGACTCTACAAACTATTCTAATAATATTTCAATCTCGCTTACATCCAGAAACTGAGGTGAGTATCGTGGTCTAGTAGAATGGAAGTCTAACACAGAACTGTTGGTAGACCTAATTATAGATTCAACTTATATCAGTCGTGATCCTGGTCCTCCTCATAGACATAAGTTAAATGGTTTTATGTACATAAAAAAGAATGTAGATGTCAGGAAATATATATATGGAGTAAAACATCACTCAAGACCAGTAAACCAAACTAACTAGTGTGAATTATGAATTCTCTATACATCTTCTTCTGTATAGCTTTGCTATTCTTGATGCTTTAGCTTGTTTCTTCATTGCAGGACGATATGGTCTTGGGACTGAGTATCTGTCTCAGGCTTCTTGATAATAACCGATCTCCTAGTGTGTACAAGTAAGTTTCTTTTATACAAACTTTACCTCATTTCTCCCATGGTATATTTCTTTGTCTCTTTAAACCTTCTTTTATTTTTTGAATCAAAAACTATGTTTTTAACTTGTTTGGTCTCCCAGCACTGCTGCAGCTACATTCAGACAAGCAGTTGCTTTGATTTTTGATCAAGTGGTTTCGGCTGAGTCCCTTCCTATGCCTAAATTTGGTTCCAGTAGTCAAATAGTAAAGACTGGGTCAGTTACTGGAGATTTGAGTCAGAATATCAATAATTCAGTGTATGCCAATCCTGAACAATTGAGTCTGATTTACTCTTTTACGCATCCGTTTACTGTGGTTACTGTTCATATATGTATATATTTGTAATTTTTTGGTAATTTGGTTATGTGGGTGGGGGGAGGTGGAGGAGTAGGCGTTCGTTTAATGTTGGTTAGTTTGTGCTTTTCTTTATTGAATGAAAGATATGAACTGTACATTTACAACTCATGTTCTATTTCAATTGGAACATTTGGGATTTGGCGTGGTATTTATTTGATAGACTAACAAATTATGAAATTAGGCCCTCGGAGAAGGAAGTCCATGGTCGGTTGACAATGAGAGACACCCTGACTGAAACCGGAAAACTTGGTCTGCGATTGCTTGAGGACTTGACAGCCTCAGCTGCAAGTGGATCTGTATGTGTTACTTCAAACTATACTGATCCTGATTGTGTCCCTCTTTCCCTGCTAACTGGCAATTAGGGATTTTATTGAAGTTAATTGTTCTATTCATGCTTTGACAGACAGCATGGTTGCACATTGCTTCTCTTCCAAGGACCTTTTCCCTCGAACTAATTGAGTGAGTTTGCCAGGCTCATTATTTTTCTCTAATGTAGTTTTACTTGTTGAGATGGAGTACCGTATTAAATGCATGATTTCTCAATTTACATTGTAGGTTTGTTTTGTCGAACTATATCTCAGTTTTTAAGATACTACTTCCCTATGAACAGGTAGTGTTTGAATATATTCCACCTTGGCACTTGTTTTTCACCATTCGACTAATATGACTTAAAATGTAAAAATTTACCTGTCTGTTCTTTAGGTTTTGCGTCACCAAATCTGTTCCCTTCTGATGACATCACTTCGTACCAGTTCAGAGGTAAAATCATGCCTCACTGCCTTTTGTATATTTGTATATTTCCACGTGAGCTGGACTAAAACTTGGATTAGTATAAAAGATTTTACTCATAGAATTAGAGTTTGTTCCTGCTCAGCTTGAGGGAGAGATGGTTGAACCTTATTTTCGCCGATTGGTGCTGCGGTCAGTTGCTCATATTATTCGACTTTATAGTTCATCTCTCATCACAGAATGCGAGGTACAGTTTGCACTACTTTTCTTGTTTCGATTACATTTATAAGCTATTGACTGCAAATGAAGAAGCACAAAGATTTTTTTGTTGACCATGATATACTAGAAGTTTTCTTTACTGATGTGCATTCGTTCCATTTTCTGTCTGTGCAGGTGTTCCTAAGTATGCTCGTGAAAGCTACATTTTTAGATTTGCCATTGTGGCATCGCATTCTTGTTCTTGAGATTTTGAGGGTAATCACTAGTCACTACATTCCATTATTACTATTTGCATGTGTACGTACGGAAGTGTTGGATTTAAGTTCATTCTTTTTCTCCCAATTCACATTACTTAAATCTCTTGTGTATGTGAATCAAATAGGGATTCTGTGTTGAGGCAAGAACGTTGCAGATTCTTTTCCAGAACTTTGATATGTAAGGCTACGTACTTTTATTTTTTTCCTTGTGATGCACTCAATTGTGCAAGTGAAGGATACCATTATCTCCTTCCTATTCTTTCTAAATTAACTCAGTTATATGTCTAATAACTTTACTATATATGTTGTTCATCCTGCTTTCCGTCTATGATCTAATCATACCTTTTCTTCAAAGGCACCCCAAAAATACAAATGTTGTGGAGAGCATGGTCAAAGCGCTTGCTCGAGTTGTTTCCAGTATACAGGTGGGTTTGAAGGCTGGTCTCCGGTAGTATTTTATGGTAGTCTTGATTTGCTTCACCTCTTGTCACTATTTTGATTTGTTTGCTGGCTGCTTTTAGATGTACATATAGGTTTTACTTTTTTTTGTACTAGTGTAGATTTTTTTGCATTTCATAACAGGAATAAAATACACAGAACATGGTTTAATTCTTTAGTTAATTTTTCTTGAAAGTAGTTTCAGGAGACTAGTGAGGAAAGTCTAGCAGCTGTTGCTGGGATGTTTAGTAGCAAAGCTAAAGGTAATCAGTTATTTTGTTTCTAAGAAATATTATTGATTGTTCTATTCTCATGAAAGATGTCATTAAGTAATTTCCCATTGCTGTAGGAATTGAATGGATTCTTGATAATGAAGCTTCCAGTGCGGCTGTTCTTGTTGCTAGTGAAGCTCATGCAATAACGTTGGCAATTGAAGGCTTACTTGGAGTGGTTTTTACAGTCGCCACATTAACAGATGAAGCAGTAGATGTTGGAGAGGTAATTAATGCAGGGTTCTTGCTTTTTTTTTTTTTGGTTTTTTTTTTACTTTTTCCTCATTGTCTCTTGTTTTTCTTACTTTCATATTCTTCAAACCACCAGCTTGAATCTCCAAGATATGAGCATAATTCTCCATCTGATTATACTGGGAAAACCACACATCTCTGTATCTCAATGGTAGATTCATTGTGGTTGACTATACTTGACTCATTATCCCTTATCTTGTCAAGGTATGATAGCCATTTTCCAGAGTATACATTGATTATGAAGAGGCAAACACTAAGGACTGAGGACCTTTTAATCTAATTGGAAATTGGTCTTAAAGGTCACATGGAGAGGCAATTGTATTGGAGATATTGAAAGGATATCAAGCATTTACGCAGGTAAATACCTACTAGATTCAGTGTGTGCTGTGGCTGCTAATGGGCGATGTGTGGAATAAACTTGTTCCTCATTTTACACTTTTTTCATTGCCAGTTTGTCTACCTATCCAGAAAATTGACGGGTAACCTAATAAATGTTATTCAGGCATGTGGTGTTCTTCATGCTGTAGAACCCTTGAACTCGTTTCTTGCGTCGCTTTGTAAATTTACTATCGTTTTGCCAAATGATGCTGAAAGGAAAAGGTACCTTTGAAAATTTTCAGTAGATGTTGACATTTTGTGTCGAACCTACTTAATCAATATTGGCTGGTTAACCTTTTGGGATTAAATTGTGATTTCAGCAGCGTCGTACAGTCTCCTGTGTCCAAACGTTCTGAAGTACAGGTTGATCAGAAAGATGTTATTGTCCTGACACCCAAGAATGTTCAGGTATTTAGTTTGATCTTCTGTATTCAGTATCTCACTCTTTCCGACTTGTACATCTTGAAAAAAAAATCTCATCTGCAGCTTTTCTATTTAGAATAAATGTTCCATTAAGTGTGTTTGGCTGGCTGATGGATATCTGATTATTGTACAGGCACTGAGAACACTTTTCAACATCGCTCATAGGTTGCATAATGTATTGGGCCCCTCATGGGTGTTGGTGAGTTTTTTGCGCCAAAAAAAGTTCAAGTAAACTATCTCATAACAATAATCAATCATACAAAAATTACAGGTTCTTGAAACTTTGGCAGCCCTAGATCGAGCTATACACTCTCCTCATGCAACCACCCAGGTAAATTTGGCAAAATCCTCTTCTGGATTCTGTCTTTTGTTCGTTTGATTTAGCTTGCACTTATTGTAGTAAGTTATTCACTTTATTGATTTCTTTGATATGTGAATACTCTTGTGAAGCTTCTTGGGAGTTTTAGTTTACAACATTGTCTTTTATTTGTAGGAGGTCGCAACTGCAGTCCCAAAGCTTACCAGAGAGCCTTCTAGGCAGTTTGCTGATTTTAGTATTCTCTCTTCTTTAAATTCTCAGGTAAGTTAAATATTCTTCTATAATCTATGTGTCCAGTTCGCTCGTGTTAATCTCTTTTTGTAAAGAGTTCTTTGGCTATAATTGCTTATTTGGCCTTGGACTGATCCTTGTGAAAATGATGTGCTCTTGTTTGGGTTAGCTGGATTGAGTTCCTAGTTCTTGACTCATTGGTTTTTGTCCTGCAAGCTGTTCGAGAGCTCTGCACTGATGAATGTATCTGCCGTGAAATCACTTCTATCTGCACTCCACATGTTGTCTCATCAATCTATGATAGATACACCGGGCAGTGTTTCATCAGCTTCAAGTAAAAAAATCGGGAGCATCAGCTTTTCAGTGGACAGAATGATATCTATTCTCAAAAATAATCTTCACAGTATGTTCTTATATTTTTTTTATTAACCAAGTTTTCAAGTATAATAAATACCTTTTCCCATGCTGTCGCGTTGTATATTGGTCCAGTTTCTGGATTATTTTGTCTGCTTCATTCTAAAATTTTCTTTTTCTGACAGGGGTAGAACCACTGTGGGACCAAGTAGTTGGCCACTTTCTTGAGGTGATGAGCATTCATTATTCTGTTTGTTTGCAGGATATCCTGACACTGTTCTGGGCTTTATTGACATTTCAACCGTATATTGCAGCTCGCTGAACATTCAAATCCGACCCTGAGGAATATGGCACTTGATGCCCTGGATCAATCCATGTGTGCTGTATTAGGTTCAGAGCAATTTGGAGAAGATCTACCCAGATCAAGAGATGAAACTCTGGATGTGAGATATCTCTTCACTGCCCTTGCTTAAATTTGAGATCTCATGCAAAAAGGGCCTTGCTTTGATTGTTCTTCTCTTCTTTCTTTTCCCTAGGTAGAATCAAAGTCTACTGAGTTGAAGTCAGTTGAGTGTGCTGTACTATCATCTCTTAGGGTTCTATACTTTTCTGCTCAAAAGGCTGATATCCGAGTTGGATCATTAAAAATTCTCCTTCATGTACTGGAGGTATAAGTATGACAATTAACATTCAGAGATCAAGTCTTGTTTACCTCCTGTATCTAACTCTTTGCTCCTACATATGTCTTATCTCATCAGAGATGTGGGGAAAAGTTGTACTATAGCTGGCCAAGTATTCTTGAAATGTTGAGGTATGTTTCTCATTTTCTTTCTTGCTTTATTCAAACTTCCCTCTATCTAGAATCGGATTTCCAATTCTATTAACTGATCCTAGTCCTTTCCTCTTCTCTTAAGGTCTGTTGCAGATGCATCAGAGAAAGATGTGGCGACCCTTGGTTTCCAGGTTAGTAAGGATGATTGACCTAAATCGGTTAAAGTTAGCAGCAGCGTTAGACTTTAGTCCATTATTGATACCTTGTCTGGTTTCTTGTTTGTTTCCCACTAGAGTTTACGGGTTGTTATGAGTGATGGACTTCCTACTCTTCCGGAAGACTGTCTCAATGTGTAAGATTCTATGCCAATTTTAATCATATGTTCCTTATTTTACTTGCTGACGCATAGCAGTCAGATATGTCAAGATGTTTCCTCATTTCTTTGGGGATGGTAGTTGAAGATGTTAATATTTCAGGTGCATAGATGTTACTGGAGCTTATAGTGCGCAGAAGACTGACTTGAATATAAGTTTGACGGCCATAGGCCTACTGTGGACTCTGACTGATTTCGTAGCAAAGGGGCTCCACCACGGTTCTCTAGTGGAGAAATTATCCGGTAAATAACTGTCAGATTCCAGTCTTTGATTATTACTCAAGAGAAAGCTCTATAGAAAATATTCAGTAAGTTGTGCTGTTCCTGCAGGTTCAAATATTGTTGATTCAATTCCACAAAAAACAAATGATGAGGGTGGGAAAGAGCATATCGGTAGCAGTTTCAACAAGCCAGATCATGAAGCTTATTTTCAAGTTGTCAATCACGAGAAATTGCTCTTTTTAGTCTTTTCCTTAATTCAGAAACTCGTGGACGACGAGCGACCAGAGGTGTTTAGATTATCATTGTATTCCCAATGTGTATTCATTATTTAGTATGTACTTTGTTGCTTATTTACATTGCTATGAAAATCTTCAGGTCAGGAATTCAGCTGTGAGGACATTTTTTCAGATTTTGGGAAGTCATGGGAACAAACTTTCAAAAGACATGTGGGAGGATTGTCTGTGGAACTATATATTTCCGATGTTGGATGGTGCCTCTCACAAGGTGAGGAAAGGGATTCAATAGATCCATTTTAGGAGACTCTTGTGATGGTGAATGTTCTTTTGTAGGCTGCAACATCATCAAAGGACGAATGGCAAGGGAAAGAAATTGGTACTCGAGGAGGAAAAGCAGTGCACATGCTTATACATCATAGGTAACAAAAGGAGTTCTGTACGAGTGGAAGTTTTTTAGCATTTTCCACCTCGTTCTAGTAGTCTTTGATGCCTGGATAACTCATTTGTTTCAAAAGTTTACCAGTTTTCCTACCATTTGACCTTGCCATCAACTTTCTGATTTGTAGTCGCAATACAGCCCAGAAGCAGTGGGATGAAACATTTGTTCTTGTCCTCGGAGGAATAGCTCGCCTCTTCCGGTCCTACTTTCCTCTACTTGAAAGCTTACCTAATTTCTGGTCAGGTGAGGAATTGTGATTTCCCTTGACTACAGTTCTTGTTGTTTATGAAAAGTTGAAATATCGTGGAACTTTCTACTTCTGTAGGATGGGAGTCTTTGCTTGCTTTTGTTAAGAATAGCATTTTCAATGGGAGCAAAGAGGTATCACTTGCAGCGATAAGTTGCCTGCAGACAGCTGTTGTGTCCCATTGTGTTAAGGTAACAGCACAACTACATGAATCAACGAGCTACTATTGACTGTCATATCCATGTTTCACTATATGAACTTAAACAATTTATGAATCAGGGAAACTTGCAACTCAGATATCTTAATTCGGTCATGGATGTGTATGAGCTCGTTTTCCAAAAGTCATCGAGTTATACAGGTGACACAGCAACCAAGGTGAAACAAGAGATTCTGCATGGTTTAGGTACTTCATTTTTAACTATGAATTATCTGCATTTCTGGAGGCTTTTCTATTGATTTGAATGAACAGCTTCGATGAGTCAAGATGGCTGAAAGAAAGCTGGTATTCTCTGGGTGATGGAATTGCTGTAAAACTTGGATCTTATTTCCATTTCTGTTTAATATTTTGACAGGTGAGTTATATGTACAATCACGGAAGATGTTTGATGATAAGATGTACATGCAGTTGGTGGGAATTGTAGATTTGGCTATAAAACAGGCGATCATAAATAGCGAAAACTTTGAAACTGAATTTGTAAGTCTATTCTTCCATCATTTATTCTTTTTTCTTCTTCCTCTCAAATACCAATTTCAAACTTTTTTCTGCCGTTGTTCCATCTTATGCTTATTTCATTGATGATGTTAAGGGACATGTATCCCCTGTACTACGTCATGTTTTGGAGATCTTGCCCTCTTTGGGTCCTCCTGAGCACCTCTCGTCAATGTGGCTAATCCTGCTTAGAGAGTTCTTACATTATCTTCCACGGATTGATTCTGTTGTGCCAACTGAGGAAAGTGAGATTGATAACTCAGTTGACCGTGCAGGTAAAGACTTGACTTGCTACTATTTTACTCATAACAAGTATGGATTCTGATGTTCTTCTACAATTTCACCCCAGGCAGTGAAGTATTGGAACAGAAAGCTGATGCTTTGTCTGCCCAAACAATTCCAACCACAAGAGTTACCAGTAATATATTTGCCGAAAAATTGATCCCTGCCTTGGTGGAGCTTCTCCTTCAGGCTCCTGCAGTTGAAAAGTATATACTGTTTCCAGAAGTCATCCAGAACCTGAGAAGGTAAACTCAACTCTCTTTATATCTTTGTTCGTAGAATCGCAAGCCATTGTGTAGATGTATTAGCTCTTCTCAACTCAATAGTTTCATAAAAAATCACATGTTATTTGATTAAACTTCCTTACCCAAACTCCCTGTTGCTCTCTCAAATCCACCTCCCTGCCTATAATTTTAAAAGGAAACAGTTCCTGATATTTTGTGGACAGGTTGAGTTACTATAATCATAGATGTTCATTTTTGTTTTACAGGTGCATGATGACAAGACGGGACAATCCAGATGGTTCACTCTGGAAGGTAGCAGCTGAGGGTTTTAACCGTTTACTTGTGGAAGATGTGAAAGTGTGTTCTGTGAATGGTGACACAGACCTGAAAATCAGCAAAATGGCTCGAATACGCATTTGGAAAGAAATTGGAGATGTATATGAGATATTCCTTGTTGGTTATTGTGGACGTGCACTTTCTTCAAATTCGCTTCCTGCTGCTGCACTTAAGGCGAATGAGACCCTTGAGTTGGAATTATTAAACGGTCTTGGGGATATCATTCTTAAGTCAGCCGTTGATGCACCACGAGAAGTGAGCAACTTGAGTTTCATGTCATATGTTATGTTATAATGTTATATCTCATTGTCTTGAGTTTTGTTGTATAATTTATCTGTTTCTGAATCAACAGGTCCTGGAGCGGCTTGTTTCAACCCTAGACCGATGTGCATCTCGTACATGCTCATTACCTATTGAAACTGTACAACTGATGCCTCCCCACTGTAGCAGATTTTCCTTGACATGCTTAAAAAAATTGTTTTCCTTGAGCAGGTAATATTGCGTTGAACATGTCCATTTTCATAGCATCTCATTCTTCATACTTAATAGGCTGATAGATGTTGCTCTAGAAAACTATCTCCTTGACTTTAATCGCATATTTTGCATCAAACATATATAAATTATTTACATTCACACTCGTTTAAAGTATACATACAGAGTATTTAAAATGTCCATTGGTACTGATTTTTTATTCATCCACATATGACGTACTGATACCAATTTTCTCTTAAGCTTCAGCTTTGAAACTGAGAAGTGGCACTTAACAAGAGCAGAAGTGAGCAAGATATCTGTCATCACGCTCATGGAAAGATGTGAATTCATTTTGAATAGATTTTTAATCGACGAAAATAATCTAGGCAAGGGTCTTCAGTTACCTAATAAAAAAAACCTAACATTTTGATTTGCTTGCCATTCTATAATCTGTGGGTATCTATTGGCAGGCAACCGTCTAATCCCAACAGCAAGACTTGAAGAGACTATCTATATCCTCCAAGAACTTGAACACCTCACCATTCATCCCGAGGCTGCATCTATTCTTCCATTGCAACCCTATCTGAAAACCATCCTACGCGAAGATAACCGTGACACACGTGGACACCTACTTGTCCTTTTTCCTTCTCTGTGCGAGGTTGTGTTATCGAGGTATTATGACTTGTTCAATTACAGTTTTTCCTGTGAAACACACCATATTGGAGGTTTTGAAATCAATAAGGATGACTAAATCTCCCTAAAAAAGAAAAATGGATCAAAATTTGCAAGTAGAAAACTATAAAATTTTGTAATGTGAGAGTTGTGTTTTTTGGCAGGGAAAAGTCGGTGAGAGAGCTAGTGCAAGTTTTACTACGAGCAATTGCGACGGAGCTGGGTTTGGAAAAGGTTAGTAGATCCGCTTGATGGTAATGTTTCTCAGAAGATTTTGAGTTGTAGAACTTTATCTTCTTGAGAAATTTTGGTTCTCTACCACATTAGGTTGTATTCTTTGTTTATAGCTTGTACTGGTTTACTCTGTGTGATCTTATATCTCTCTTGGTTTAATTGGACCATCCAACAAGATATTGTGTTAATTAACCGAGTCTTAGAACTATGGTTTGATAGTTAGACCCAGTATGAACCAGTCCGACCTACTTTCACGTTGGTGATTTTACAAATCCAATGTTTGGTTAACTTATGTCTTTAATCTTTCTTTACTCTCNAGATATTGTGTTAATTAACCGAGTCTTAGAACTATGGTTTGATAGTTAGACCCAGTATTAACCAGTCCGACCTACTTTCACGTTGGTGATTTTACAAATCCAATGTTTGGTTAACTTATGTCTTTAATCTTTCTTTACTCTCTTTTTCTTCTGAATAATATATTGAAATCAGAAGAAATACAAAGGCAAACGGATTTGAAATCTCGAAAGTCAGTATCCCCTCCCCCTATGGACCAAAGGCCTGTTGATAGACAAATACTCACATTTTGAACGACACTGAGATCAAGGTAGAGGAGCCCCAAGCTTGGAAATCACATCCAAATAGAACTCAAACCAGAAGATTGAAATGAGAAAAGCGAGAGTTGTCAAAAAATGTTCCAAAGTTTTGCTAATATACGGCACAACACACCAAGTTTAGCTAAACTGCATTGAGACAAAGTTGATCATATTTGTCAACCGGCCACATCCTTAAAAGACATATAGATTGCACACAGTGGTTGTGAAAGCTGAGAAGAGAGGCCTAGAGATCGTTCAAGCAAGAGCCAAGGAAACTCGAATGCAATATTGTGGTTGGCAGCATTTAGAGATTGTTCTTTCTCCTTAACTAGTAAATAAATTTGGGTTCTTGTATACATCAAGTTACTTTATAAATACAACTTAACTTGTCATGAGTATCACTTGGCCAGGTTCATACGGGCGGCGGCAGCGACCGAAGCGGCCACACCAGTAGGGTAAGTAGTGAGATGAGGATCATTTCTCATCTCTGCACCGGTCACTCCTTCTGCGTCTTTCCTTGTTACTGGTTTGTCCGACGGTAGTTTGCTTCTCGCCCCCTTTCAAAACCCAAAAATGGTTACAAATTACAATAATACTTGTATCTATTTCAGTCTTTATCAAACAACCTCGTTTCATTTTACTTATTATAAATTACTGTTTTTTTCTTCTTCTAATGAACCATTAAGGGATGACTCCTATCATCTAACATTTTACATGTTGCATGATGCATAATTTTTTATATACCATTTTAGTTTTTTTATCTATGTATTCCGTTATTCAGACGAGCTCATGAGTTCATATATATATATTTCGTAATACATGCATGTGATTTATTATTTTGAATTATTTAGCATGTTAAATATTGGTGTGAATAATACCAAATGAATATACACTTTAAGAGATTCATTTTATAGAGAACATGTCATTTATCTAAGTAAATGGCCATTCTTTACATACATGTACGAACATTCTGAGAAAGACCATATATTTTCATATAGTTGGATTCTAGCATTTCATATCAAAGTATACTAACATCTCATATAAGAATATACTCCCTCGTTTTGTTTTAACTGTCTTTTTATATTTATATTTTTGTTTTTGTTTCAAATTAACTGTCTTCTTACAATTTTAATGAAAAAATTAAATACGTTTGACTTTTTTACCAATATAATAATTGCCGTAAGTTTTTTTGATTGGTTAATTTAGAATACTTATTGTTGTTTTATGAAAAATGTAAATGTCTCAATATGTGAAATAATTTTAAACAACAATTATTTCGAAACAGAAGGAGTATTACTTTAAAAAATGCGTGTTGAGTTGAGTTATACTTATTACTCACAGTAAGGACGTCGGCGAGCGTAGTCTTATCGTCGTCAGAAGTGGCTCGAGCATTAAGAGTGGCGGCTGATTGAGCTGAAGCGGCGACACCGCCAGGGACGATGTTTGTCCTCCCCGTGGCTCTAACCTCGGCCGCTTGAATGGCGGCTGCATCACTCCATTCGACCGGTTTATTTCCTGCAGTTAGAACCGCCGCCTCTAAAGCTTCTCCTATCGTTATGGATCCTTTCGATGCCACTTTTTTCCGATTTAGTTCTTCATCCGCCTACAAATTTAACGTTCTAATTATTGTCTTACATATGTTGAATATTTTACAACAGTTACACTATAAATTTAAGAGAAAGAGTTATATATCTTTTTCAATACAGGAAAAGAAATTTGAATAGCATTCAACAGTCTCTAAACATATAGAGTGAATTAAAATCTAACTCTGGAACTTATTGTGAGAATTAGATATCTCTTTTAAAGAGTTGTATTCTTTATTTTTATCTAATGTTGGATTTTGAAAACTCGCATGACGAACTAAACCATTTGCATACGAAAACGTTTTTTTTTTTTTTTTTTAAGGNTTTTTTTTTTTTTTTTTTTTTTTTAAGGTGGACAAAATTCTGTTGTGGGCCAAATAAATATATTCTGTTTATGAATAGTGAAGATTAATATTTATTTCGTTGACGGTATAGTCCGTCTCCACTGAAATTTAAATACTTGAACTTCAGTAACAAACCATAAAATAATTATTTTCTATTTTTCTTGTATAAAAGAGGAAACTAAACCATGTAAGTTTTTTCTCTTATAATTTGGAAAATATTAGCATATCAGTTAATAATAATATAGAAGTAAGATGGTAAGAAAAAGAAATGTGCCTCATATATAAGCAATAGAGCATCTCCATCAAGTCTTATATATCAACCTGTTCACCGGAGGCCTCGGCCGCCGTCACAGGAATCTTCTCGAGCTCTCCATCGGCGCAATCTATTGGTTTCTCCAGCTTTTCGCTGCTCATTTTTCTTTTGTCAAATCTAAAGTTCTCTCTTTTCCTTACGCAATTTTTATATATATATATATATGTAATTTAAAACGTTGTGCAAGAGCCATTCAATTCTGTTACTATCTTGTACAAGAAGGGTTCGCCTTGAATTTCTATTCATTTATTCCCTCTAAAATTAGCCAATAAAATATCTGCCATATGGGTATAGGACAATTAATCATCCCACGTAACTTTCTAAGTTTTTTTTTTTTGTGTTCGAAGATAACTTTCTAAGTTAAAAAATCTTAAATAACCTTGTCTAATAATTACTTATTTTTAGGGAATATTATATTTAGTACCATATATATTCACAAAATTATCCAATCTTGTTGTATAATATATAATAATATTTTTATTATAATATATTGTAGGGACCGTAAAACTGGATTTAGTTATAAACCGAGTTTAAAACGTTTAACAA
>OVBE01008974.1:0-16544 GCA_900406425.1 Iberis pinnata | reverse complement strand
TTTATACCCTGGAGAGGTGACGGTTACCGAGGCGTGTAATGATTGCGCGTGGGAAACAGAATCGGTGCGACTCTTTAATTTCCCCCTACGAAAATGATTCAATAAAGCCTACGAAAACGATTCAATAAAGCCTACGAAGCATTTAATGCACTTTAGCCGAAATATACTTTATTCAGGAGGTCATTCGCCGATTCGTAGTCTCATCGCCGACCTGGGGGGGGACTAACTGTTGATACCAGGTTTAGCATATGTCCTGAAAGCCCATTTCGACTCAAGGCCCAGCTGGACGCCGACGTGACGAAGAGAAAGGGCCTAGGAAGACGAAAGCTATATGGGCCGACCTGACGAGCTGGGCTGTCCAGCTCGTGGCCCATTAGGTCAAATCCATGTAATTAGAGTTTTAAACTTATGTTCTCCATATAAATACTCATGTAATCATCCTTAAAAGCATATATGAAATTCTTCTAATCTTTGACCCACATAATCTAAGACCTAAAATTATTTGTTAAGTCTTGATTCAACAGTAAAGTTAAAGAGTGAGACAGCTCGCGGAATCAAGGCAAAGAAAGGGAAATGATGGATGGTTGTAAATATTGTTGGGTACATCTAACTTAAAGGGTTAATGCAATGTAATAGATTATGTAGGAAGACTAATTTGTATTAAACTTGTTGAATCTATTAATGAATGAATGTTTTATGTTAAGAAAAAAGTTGGGCAAAGTGAGTGAGTTGACATGAGGGGTTTTTTAAAAGGAAATTTAAAAAGTAAAATAAAATTATAACAGAAAACCGAAGTGATAATATGGTATGGTCTATAAGATATAGAGATAGTGGTACATCCGACAATTAGATTGTTTTATGTGTCATTGTTGCTAATTTGTTCTACTATCATTGGCCCCCTTCTTGTGTTAGTGATTGTTTTTTTACGTACCTCTGCTACACCGGCCAACACTTGCGAGTACACGTTCAAAAATTATTATATAGGATTCCAAAATATGTCCATGTGTACACCTAAATCTAAATGCATTCAAGGAAAGTGAATATTGATTTAAATTAAATACATTAACTACGCCGAGGGACCCTTAGATTTCTTAAAACACGTCCAAATGTTCATGTTCCGATGCCAGTTAATTAAAATGCAATCAAGGTAGTTGAAACGATTTAATACATACACTGCGCATATCGTGAGCCTCTAACATTAATCTCTCTTAAAATCATCGACAAACTCATCCCTTACTTGTATGAAAAAATCATAAAGCAAGCGACAGTTGTCCACCAGAAACGCAGGACAAAATACCCCAAAACGTGATCATCTATGCGTGATCTTAAAGTAAGATATATATAAATCAAATAAAATGCATACATATACCATGGCGAAACGGTGCGCACGCGGTTCAACTCACTCCATATGCTTTCATTAAACGTTTCAATCTCCTTCTCCTCCTTTTGAATCAAGGTTGCACCTACTCCATTTGATTCAATGATATCCAAAACATCAAAAGCTATCTTCTCAATCATCTTCCCTTTATCATCCCTGAAACACACAACACAAAAAGCACATATATATACTGTAATCAATAAAAATGGTGTATATACCACTCATGCATAATATTGCTTGTGATGACATTGATGAATAAGAGATGTTAAATACAAACCAGTTTTGGGAAGATTCACCGGCTATACCGACTACGTATGTTAAAGCTCTCATCCATTTTATCTCTTGTTTCTCTACTTGATCATCTGAATAGGTTCTTAAGCCTTTCCCTACAGATTCGGTATGCTTTCTTACATCAGATGGATCCACTTCATAGTAAATTGGTATCACTTGGTCTCCCCATGTCTCTAATTCCTTGGACGATAAGATCTCAACAAGTTCGTTCATGCATCTACTCGAAGAGATATATTCTTTCGATAGAATGACAATTGATATCCTTGATTCTTTTATGACTTGAAGACTCGATGACGACTTGCCTCCCATAGATTGACCTTGTACTAGAGTGATTCCAAGCCATTTAAGTTTCTTGATTAAATAGTTGACAAAGGTTCTTGGGACATCGTAACAGAAGCTCAAGAAAACGTGGAATCTACTATGACCATGTAGCAAAGACGATGAGTAGAAACTATCCTTTTGAGTAGCTACCCCTTGCTTACTTTCTGATAAGATCAACCTTTTTTGGTGTTCCTGAAAGGATTATATAATAACAATCTTACTAAACCAGCAAATCAGGAAACCACGTATCAATCAAGAAGTTGAATATACCATTTCAGTGTCTTCTGATTCCGACAATAAATGTTTTCTCTTCTTGTACGGTGGTAACACATACGAGGAAAGCTCCATGGAGTCTAAGACAGAAGTCTGTCGCCTCAAGTCATTACTTACTTTGTCAACTGTTTTTGCTGTAATTACATCTACTCTACATTCTTGAATAGTACAACAATCATCAAGAAGCATGTTGTTCCCGTTTACAGGACAGAATTCAAATATGAGTCGATCATTCAAAATGTCGAAGTCATTTCCATCAGCAACACATGGATGCATTGAGACATCACAGAAAACAAACATGTGATTTTTTCTAACTCTTTTAGCAACTTCCTCTGCCTTCCACCAACAGAAAATTCTCTCGATTCGACGTGAAAGTCCTTTCTTGTTTTTCCATCTACAGACACACCTGATGCTGAAACCAGCATAACTGTAAGATTCATCCAAAAATGCAACTACAACCGATATCTGAAACCCCAAGAACGTTTTCATATTAGGAGTTAAGTGTATCTTCACTGATGAACTCTTTTGCAAGCGAAAGATTGATTTCAGACCAGTGAATGCTGGAACCGAGAAACTGGATACTGGTAAGATCTTCTGTTTTAACAACGCAAGATATCAGATATACAATAATCTTCTTGAGGACATATGAGCTATATTTTTAAAGAGCAATTCCATATGATACAACAACTTAGTGTTCATTCATACACTCTCAATTACTTTAAAAATACCTTTAAAATATTTCTTTTCCCCAAAATACCACAAACATCACAATTGAATTTAAAAAATTTTTAATTTAAATTTTTGGTTTTGGATTCACTAATTAGAATTTATGATTTTGTTTTAAATCCGCAGATTTGAAATAAAGTTTTTAGTTACCCTCTTAAGACCACTTTCCCACCTAAAATAAAGTTTTTGATATTTTAAAAAATTCCAAATCTTATCTTATGCAAATAAACTTCAAAAGCTAACAGAGTCAATTATATTAAAACACATGATATTATTAGTTTGTGGTCATGTGAAAATGTTTGGTGCATACCTGGGTATACCCTTCTGCCATGTGAGCTACACAATCTTCTAAAATCTCCTTGACTGAATCTAAAGAGAGATTAAAACAATTACTGAATGTGGAATGTCTGCAAAACTGCTTCAAACTCTTATGTATATTCTTCAGAGACAAACATCCATGTGCATTCAAAATCTCTAAACCTTGGGGAAGCTCCGGGAGTGATGTGAGGTTTTTGCAATGACATAATATAAGACTTTCTAAACTAAAGAGCTGCTTTATGTTTTCAGGAAGCTTGCTAAAACCGTTTTCGCTGAGGTCCAATGTCTTGAGTGAAGGAAAATGACACATCTCTTGAGATATATGTATATCCAGTAGCTTTGCATTACTGAGAAATAAAGACACCAAAGAAGAAAACAATGAAGAAGGCAGCTTCAATCGATAAGGCGTGGCTGAAAATGTTGTAAGCCGCATGAGAAAACATTTGGAGCCATGAATTTTCCATGGCATGACATGAAATCTTCTCCAGTTCTCCCAATTTATTAAAACATTACATGGAGGAGTCTCATCTTTATGAAGTTGTCCAATTTCTTGAAGTGAAAAACCTGTAATATACTCCAGCTTAGAGCAGCCAGATAGCATAACATTGACTATGGATTTACATAATCCCATATGAAGATGCTGCAGCTTTTCGCAATGACTCAAATCTAGTGAGCTCAATTCAGTGAGATCTTCAAATGAGTGTGGCATTTTCCTTATAGGTGTCTTAGCTAGAGTTAAAGTCTTAATGTTCCGCGGAAGATCGTGGATGTCCTCTAGCTCTGAGCAGCCAGATAATGTTAGTTCAGCTAGAGAATTTAAATTAGACATTCCCATAGGCAACTCTTGAAGGTTTTTGCAGTTCCTAGCATCAAATACCTCAAGGTCTAAGAGATGACATATTGAGGATGGCACTTCTCGTATTGCAGTGTCAGCAAGATATAATTTTTTCAAGTTCGTTGGGAGATCTTGAATACTGTCAAGATTTGAGCATCCAGTGAGCATGAGCTTAACAAGAGAGATCAAGTTACTCATTCCCAATGGCAAGTGTTGAAGTCTTTTGCATTTAGTTACATCCAATAACTCAAGTGATGTGAGATGGATGATTGTTGATGGTATTTCGCTTATCTCTGTCTCAGAAATATATAATTCTTTCAAGTTTCTTGGGAAAAACCGAATCTCTTTGAGCTCTGAGCAGCCAGAGAGATCAAGAACTCCGAGAAATTCTAAAGTTTGGAATTGTTGGGACAGCCTCAAGTTTGATGTTGATTCTCTTATACCAGTTCGACTAAGATACAATGCCTCGATGCTCGGTGGTAACTCGGGAAAGCTTTTGATTTTTACGCAACCAGAGAGATTAATAACTCGGAGATGTTGTAGATGACTCGTGGCTGGAAAATTCTGAAATCTTGTACAGCCTTTAAAATCAATTATCTCAATGTTTTCAGCATTTAGAAAACTGTTAATTTCAACTAGCTCTTGGGACTCACAAAGCCTGATTATCCTCAGCATCTTGATATTCTACAGAAAAAAAAAAAAAAAAAAGTTATGAACACCAATAATGTTAAGTTCAACTCAAATTTTGTCACGAAAAGAAATTTTCATTACAATTAAACACAGTAAAACCATAAGATATAATTCTTGTTCCTAATTAGGGTTTAGAGTTTAGGTTTAATGGAGATAAGATTTAGTTTTAATCATATTATTTCAAACTTCAAAGATTTCCAAATTCAAACTTAAATCATGTTATTTCAAATTCATATATATCAAAATTCTTATAGATTTTATTTTATTAACACTCCATAATAAATAACACTTTTTATTGATCAAACTTAAATCATGTTATTTCTCAATCCATAGATTTCCAACCAATAACACCCTTTAGTGATTTGTTATTAAGTTTCAAATATCCACTTTGTATTTTAATGGATTTGGAAGTTAATAAAGTTAAAAATACAAAAAACTAATTTCTAAAATCAATCATGTTATTTCAAATTCCTATGAATTAAAAATCAATAAATTTCCAAATTTTGATGGATTTATATATCCATGAAAACACAATAACCAAAATTTTAAAGCAATTTCAAATTAGTGGTATGTTTGAAACCAAAACAATTTTGTGTTATTTTTTTAACAAATAAGAGTGTGATATTTTTGGAACATACTAGTTTGTTGTAATATTTTCGAGAATCTCCTTATAATATCGCAAATATATTTTTATTTTTAAATATACTAAAATTTTTAAATAGTTTAAAACTTCAAAATTAATTTTTAAACCCCAAAATTAAACGCTAATTCCTTCACAACTATACCTTGAATTTTAATAACTGAATCTTAAACAAAAAAATTTAAACTCTAAATCCTTAAAATTTAATTTTTATATTAGTTAAATTTTCTTATAAAAATATTTAAAAGCACTTTTAAAATAGTTAAAAGTCGTGCTACTATTATTAAAAGTCAAAACATTAAGTTTGTGAAATTACTCTACTTATATATATTAGTATATATAAGTGTATTAGTCAATAGAAGTATGCTTACCTTTATTCCTCCCCAAAGTTTCTGAAGTTTACTGTAAGGCATGTTGAGTTCAACAAGGTGCCTAGGATCAAAATCAAGTGGTAAGGATTGCAGAGGGTAATTCTCCCAATGTAGTAACCTTAGTTCTTTTGGAAGTGACTCAAGAATTTTATGAATGCCAAGTCCTTGATGCTTTTCAGGCTTAGAATTGTATATCTTTAGAAATCTTAGATTATGCATATTGTTGAAAGCATTAGGTTTCACAATAAAATCCAAGTTATTTATATCCAGAAATATGGCTTCAACATCTTCAACATCCTGTTGAGAACACAGGAGGGGCCCATAAATAATTATTCAAGATTTTAAACTGTTTACATATCAGAAAATATTCATAACATACCTTAGATTCCTCTATTGATTTGGTTAGCATAGGTTGAATGATTGAAGCTTCCCATAGTCTGATGTGCTTTTCGAGCAGTGTGGCTTCTTCATTGCATATTTCTTTTCCAAATGCTTGGATCAAATTATACATACTGCTGGAAGTATTAGGTTTTACAAGAAAATGAAAATTATTTGTATCCAGAATTTGGGCTTCAATATCTTCAACACCCTCCTAAAAACACATGAGGGACAATAAATCATTAGTCAAGATTTAAAATTTTTAAATATCCGAAAATTTTTATAACATACCTTAGATGTTTCTGTTGATTTTGTTAGCAGAGGTTGAATGATTGAAGCATCCCATATTCTGATATGCTTTTCAAGTCGTGAAGTTTCCTCCTTGGAGATTTCTTTCCCAAATACTTGGATCAAATTATGCATTTGTATCTTCTTTCCTACAATATTCACCAAACACTTCTCAACTAGAACATATATTCCAGCATGTGGAAAGAAACCAGACCCTTCAAACAGTTGCATCAAGTAGTCCATGTCTTCTCCCTTGAAAAAACAAGCAATGTCTAAAAACATAGTCTTCTCATTCTCACTAAGTGTCTTGTAGGTGCTCTTGAATGCTTCCATAACCGAAGACGGAAGAGTTTTATTGAATCTGAGAAGCTCAGTCTCCATTTCCTCTAGTTCCTTTTGTGATATCATTTTCTCATATAGGCTGATTAGTGCTAAAGGATTGCCACTATAATATTGTATGACTGACATCAAGTAAGGTGAAATACTTTCAATCACACTCTTGTTTCTTGAAAATAGTTGCTTGGCCTCATTTACGTTAAACCCTTCAAGTTTATATATTTGAGTGATACCACATTGCACAAATACTTGCTTATCTCTGGAGATTATTATTATCAAGCTTCCTGGACTAAACCAGTCAAAGCCATCCAAAAAAGCATTTGCATCGAGAGGTTTATAGACATGGTCTAGGACAAGAAGTACTCTTTTTGATTTTGGCTTTGTATTAAAAGAATTGAGAGTATCAACAAAGTATTGCTTCAGCAAATGATAGGGTCCTTTGTCATGAAATTCTTTGTCGAAGTCTTTGATGAAGTAAGAAGCTTCGTAATCACCAGAAAACTCGTTGAAAGCTGCTTTAGCAAGGGTTGTTTTACCTATGCCTGGCATTCCCCAAATTCCAATGCTGCGAACACCCCATGGTTGCTTGCACATAATGTTTTTTAACTCAAGCAGCCTCGAGCATATTCCAATTCGTTTACCAGGAAACATATTTTCATACACTTCCTTAGCAACATCTTCCACAAGTTCGAAGTCGCCAAAATCCTTCCTACATTAGAAAAAAAATAAAATAACTAAAGTAAGATGACGTTTGTTTTTATTAAAGTAAGGTACATCTAGTTGCGAAATTTGCATTTGAAAGTTATTACACTCTCAAAGTTTTTTATTCTTTTTTTTTTTTGTGTTAAACCACAAAATTACTTTTCTCACCAAATTCACAATTTCATGTTTTTTATTTATTAGAATTGCATAATCATGTTTTTTACTAGAACCACATAATAAATGTATTTTTTACTAAAGCTGTAATATCATATTTTCTGGCATAACCACAAAACTGTTGTATTTAGACGTTGGACTTTATGCCCAACTATTTCTATTACGACACCATCCAAAATTTAAGAAATATTTCAAACATTAGCACTAGTGTTCACATGAAGAAGGAGAGGTATAGTATGATTATAATCATCCCCAAACACAAAATACACAATAGAAATACACAAAACCAAACTTGAGTTTTATAAATAGTTTTAGTTTTATGTAATAGACGAGTGTGAGAGTTCTCATCCTATTGTAATTCTATTTGTGAATTAAGATAAGATTTCCCCGATCCCAAAAACGGTCTCTGAGAAAAGTAGAGAGTTTGAGAAATCGTTCAAAATTTGAATTTTTTTTTAAAAAAATTCTTTTAATCATACTTCAGTTACACAATTTGGTTCATATCATTGAGATGAACCATTTTGTATATCCAGTTGTCAAAACGTAACTGAGGACAGGACCGAATCATATAGTGAGGCAGTAAGAGTGACCTCCACAGGGCTTCGTGTAAAAAACCCCTCCATGAGTCGCTACTTCCGAGCCCAATATCTCATTATTATTGATATTGTTCGATTTCGGCCACAAAGGCGCACACGATTTTTTAATTAGGTTCCAATCCCAAAGGCCTCATATTAATTAGGAGTTGAACTTTCTTATATATTAGCCAACTCTTTAACTAATATATGACGTGGGATCATTGATTTTGTCCCTAGGTCTCACAATCACCCATAGTTCAAAACGCAACGTCCTAGTTTCATACAAAGGGGCCCTCTTGATTCTATCATAGAATCGACTGCGCTCTGATACCAACTTGTAATGATCCTCTTCCTAGGCGTTTACTTCTGAACCCAACATCTCATTAGTATGATATTGTTGGCTTTGAGGCAAAAAAGCCCGGGTGGTTTTCTTATTGGGTTCCAACCCAAAATGACTCATACTAATTAGGAATTTGACACCCTTATATATTAAAAAAACTCTTTGACTAATATCGGATGTGGTTTGTTTTGTTTGACCCTAAGTCTCACACCCTAACCCATGTTCTTCTAATTTAGTGATCTAATTTTCTTTTACTTATTTTTTGAAAAATTACATATATAATTTTTAAATATTAATAAAAATGCTCATATATATATATATAAATTTTATGGTTAAAATGTAATACATAAATGTTTATTAGTATTATTTATTAATTTATCTTTATAAATTAAATATAAAAAGCTCCAAAAATATGTTTTGCCCAGGAGCCCATAATATTTTTGAGTCGGTCATGTGTAAGCATGAGGAAGAAGCCAACACTCCTTGTGCAAATTTTAAAATAGATTTACCAATATTTTGTTTTGGTCCTTCAAGTTTTTTTGGTAATTATATATTTTACCTAAAAGTTTTTAAATTTCTATTTTGATTGCAAAAGTGTGCATCTGACTATTTTCGACCGTTTCATGCGCAAAAATATTGTCTGTTTTATCAAATTCCACTCCTGTTTCATACCAAGACCCACAAACTACGATATGTGGAAATCTTGCATGGAAGATTATCTAAATTGAAAGGATTTAGCAGAACGAATCGAGAGGATATGAGAGAAGCCGGAAAAGACACTTGACAAAGAATGGAAAAATATAAACAAGACGATGATAACCCATATTCGACAATGGATCAATGTGTTCCATTATGTTTCCCATGAAAAGGAGGCATACAAGTTATGGAAAAAGATCCAATGATTTCACCCAGCCAAAACATCCCGCAATAAGACGTTGTTGATGCAGAAGTTAGTAAATCATAAGTTACAAAGCGGTATCTCAATTAGTGAGCATATGAGTTAGTTTGAAGACCTCGTAAACAAACTAGATTATGCTATATGAAAGCTAAAAGATGAAGAGCAAACCATATTCCTTATGTGCCTTCTACAAGATAATTAGGATACAATGGTCATCACCCTCAGTAATTTTGGTTTCGATGGTCAAAAACGCCTTACTGAATGAGGAAACTTATAGGAAAGAAGTTGACGAGAGTTAGTCATATACCCACATATTATAACATAACAAAATCACTAGGATCTATAGAGGAATAGGTGATGTTAGAGTTCAAGGTCGAGGTAAAATTAGAGGAAGATATAAAGATAGAAGAACTCTATCGGAAGAGGAAAATATGTTGCCCAATTCAACAAAAGCTGCAACAATTGTGGAGTTTACGGCCACCGAAAGAGGGGTTGTCAAAAATTTGTTCGAGAACAGGCACAAATAATCTGGAGTTCAGGAAATGAAGATAGTTAAACCATGGTTACTATGTTATCAAACGTAGACCTTGTTACAATAGAGAAGAAGCATGTCCACACATAGGCATTCATGATATTGAGTGGGTGATTGATACAACTACTTTATTTCATGCCACACTCAAGAGGGGTCTATTCATGCCTTATAGACATGGAGACCATGGCGCTACAAAAATGGGAAACACATTGGTGATGGTGATGTCCACATAAGAACCAAGTAGCTTTGGACAGTGAAGGATATAAAATTTGGTTAAAAGAAGGAACATGCAAATTATTTAAAGGCTCTATTGTTCTAGCAAAAAGACATATTTGTGGTACTCTGTACTAAAATAATGTAAATTTATGTCAAGCAAGTCTTAATGTTGTTGAAGAACAGATGTCACCAAACTTGTGACACCGAAGATTGGGCCACATGAGCATAAAAACTATGACAACTCTTGAAAAGAAGGAACCATTTCAGTTAACAAGGATATTTCTTTGGTTCCATGCGAGCACTATCTAATTGGGAAACAACACCAAGTGTCCATTAATTCTACAAGAAATATTTTCTATGAATTAATTAGTGTTGTCCACTCTTATGTTTATCGACCCATTGAAGAATAATAACTTGGTGGATGTAAATACTAGATGACATTCATGATTGATGCATCAAAACAGTATGGGCATACCATCTCAAAAAATATCAAGTATTTGACCGCTTTAAATTATTTCATGTCATGTTAGAAAGAGAAACATGTAAAAACTTAAGTTGTCCCCAGAGCGACAATGGAGGTGAATACACTTTTAGAGATTTCTCAACATACTGTCCTCACCATGCAATCAAACATGGGATATAGGTTCCACGTACCCCACAACACAATGGAGTAGCAAAAAGAATGAATTGTAATATTATGGAGAATGTATGATGCATGCTCATTATGAAAGTGTTCGGGTGCAAGAAATTTATGTATGTGTCGAAGGAGTTGAGGCATAAGCTTAATCTCTGGTCAAATCCATCATCATAAATTGGATATATGTTGTGGGATCCCAAAATGAACATAGTAATTTAAAGTAGAGACGTAGTGTTTCATGAAAATCAGTTTCATGAGTTTTTTCCAACGAAGTCGGATCAACATATTTCTTGTACTCTAGAAGACGTCCATATATCATCACACACTCTTGTCACCAACAAGAAAGTAAACAATGCTTCTAAAGAATAAAATAATGGCCCAATTGATGTTGGTGATAATTAATATGATGCGATACCTAAGAAGGGGGAGTCTTCACCTCAATAAGCTGCTAAAAATGATCACGTTCGTTGTTCTATGCGAGGTTTAGGCAAAGAACATAGGCAAATCTTAATTGATCAATCTTACAAATGAGATGAAGCTAGAGTGCTTCAAGAAACTCAATCTCAACATGACAAATCCAATTAGTGGAAAGTAATGGAAGTTGCAATGAAATCATTGCAAAAGAACTAAATTTATAGGTGAAAATTTCAAATGGAAAGAAAGCCTTTAATAACCAAATGGATTTCCAAACCGAAGAGAAATGTCAACGGTAATATTGTTAAGCACATGACAAGACTGGTGGTCAAGGTTCCTGACATAAAGAATGGATTGACTTTGATGAGAACTTTTCTCTTGTTATGAAGATGATGTTGTTTTGATTTGTACTCGAGTTGGTTGCCCGTTTGAGTCTTGAACTCGAGTAGATGGACGTCAAAACAACATTTTTACATGGTGATTTGAAAGAAGAAATATACATGAAGCAACATAATGGTTTTCAAGTACTAAAGAAAGAGCAATTTGATTGCAAGTTAATGAAGAGTCTCTATGGCATCAAGCAAGCTCCAAGGAAGTGATACAAAAAATTTGACTCGTACGTGGTTAAATATAAGTACATGAGAATAGTCGCAAACTACTGTGCATTCTTGAAAAAGTTTACAGATGGAAAATTTATCATATTTTAGCTATATGTGGATGATATGTTAATAGTGAGTCAAATTATGACAATATTCAACAACTCGAGACAAGATTGGTCTAAGCTTTTGGACATGAAAAACTTAGGTCAGACATAACGAATTTTTGGAATAAAAATTGTTTCTGATCAAAAGGCAAAACTCGTAACACGAGGAATATGTTAAAAGCTTTAAACAATTCAATATGTTCATTACTTAGTAGCATATTATTCAATTTCTTGGTATATGAAAGTATATTGTATGCTAACTCTTTAAAATTTTGCGATTATTTTTTATTTTAAGCGCTTTTTGGTTTGGGTTTAGGCATTGGGTTTGGTGATAAATATTTTTCCATCTAAAATAACATTTCATTACTTTTTATATTGAATATCAAGTTTAATTTTCAGTTTATATCTAATATTTAAAACTTATGTTTTGCGTATAGACATTTTTGTGTTAGAGTTTTTATTTTAGATTTATATTTTCTTAAGTAGAATTTATGTTTTTCTATATAGAAATAAATATCATCTCATTATAATTTAGAGATTAAAATTGATTTATGTAAGGTTTATCATAGATAGCATAATATTTGATTTTACTTCATATATAATATATAACTTTTCATTCTATTTTTTATACGAAGCACTATTTTCATGTCTTGAGTTAACAAAGGAGTATGGAAGTTATGTCTTGGTTTAGATTTACATTTTTGGTATTAAAATTTAATAGTTTGGATTTTGAAATTGAATAATGTATGGTTTATGATAAATAGTATAATATAAGATTTTATTATATGTGTTTTTTTTTTACAATAGTAGTATACTATTCTATTTTTAATATATAATACGTTGGATTTTTTTTATGACTCTGGTATCCGGAGCCCCGAAAGATTTCGACTAGAACCAAAGCGTCCGTAGTCACCGAGGATATCTAGGCTGAAATTCAGCTCATTTTAATTAACGGTGGTCGGGATTCAAACCCAGGTGGCGAAACTCACAGCTATTATCCCTTTACCATCAGAGCTAGAAGCTCCGGTTTATATTACATAGGTTGATGTATGTTTTACATGAAATAGTATGATAAATAAAAGACATGATTAAATTTTCAAGCATTTTTTATGAACTTGAGATATCGAAATCTATTTTTTAAAATTTAAATCATCTAACTGTTAGACGGAGAAAATATGTTTTTAGTGAGCATTTTATGTATAAATGTATAATATATATACATATATATATAATGCAATTAAAATGAAAAAAAAACAACAAATAAGATGAATTTTATTTATTAAGATAACTCAGAAAATAAAAAATATATTTTATATTTTATGGAGTTTTAGATTGCATTATTAGCATCAATGACTCTTTTCCTGATTGGCAAGGGACAGGCAGAAATTAAGACCATTTTAGATTTTAGTAATGACAACATATTGCATGTTATTCTTCTATTTTTATTTTTTATGGCTATATTCTTTACTCTAGTTATCTTTTTTTGTTATCCAAATCCATTTTTAATATCTAGGATGTCTGAAATAATGATACGACGTTAATTATGAGAAAAAAATGATCCTCACTAATCTTTACACAGCTACCTTGGGTTATACGAGTTGGTGGTGTTCTGCAGAGCGCCTATCCATCGGTATATCTGGTCGGCTGAGTAATTTTCTTGAGAAAATTTATATCTCAATATGCCCAATTTTAGTTTATGTACAACTTCCGGTTTAGTTATGCAGTAAAATACCGGGACCACCACGGTTTGGTTAGTTCTTTGGAGATCAACAATCTCCGCAAGCTCATCGAGACATTCTGCTGATAACATGTACTTCTCAGAGATAACCACCACAAAAGCTTTAAAATTCTTTTTCTCTGCCTTTGAGGTATCATCAATCAGGCCTTTTCGTCGAAGAGACGCGGATAGGTGGCTGAGGAAGGAGTACCTTACTTTCTCTTCACCATTGTGGAAGCTGATGTAGACTTTGTGTTTCATTGAATTTGTGTCATTTGTCATGATCGTATGTGAAAGTATGGAATAGGAGAAAGAAGTTGTAACAAAACAAAGTTCCAACTTTGTTAAAAAAAATTTATGTATACAGAATTTGATTACCCTTTATGAAACGGAAGCACCGTTGACATATTCACAGGAAATAACGAAGAAGCAAAGCGCTAAAACAATAAAAAAAACTATGGTCGTGATAAATCTATTTCTTTTATTATGGAGAAATGGATGTATGACCTAACTAACGTGTTGATGTATACATAACACCAACGTATATAAAAATGAAATATAAATATCATCCAAAACATCCACGAGGAATTCTTGTATTTCTTCGACCGATTATTGATAAATTAAAAGAGTTATAGTGTATTAGAGTTGAGGCATATATACTTTTGCAGAAAAATCATAAGTTAAAAGCAGTTCTTATATGGATAATTAGTGAATTCCTCGTATATGACATGTTGTTAGGATGGAAAACACATGATAGATTTTCTTGTCCATTTTGTATGGATTAGAAGAAGATTTTTCATCTACCAAATGGTAGAAAGAATAGTTGGTTTGCCTATCATCGAATATTTCTTTCTCAAGGGTATCCATTAATAAAAAAATAAAAATAAAAATCTGAAGGAAAAAAAACTTTGATTATCCAATTCAAGATTTAACTAGTGAACAGTTCTATAAGAGTGTATTAGGGTTGTTACTCCACCAAAAACAACTGGTTGTGGGGAGAGATGGTTATGAAGTCAAGCTAGATGGATATGGTAACTGACACAATTGGAACAAGATAAGCATATTTTGGGAGTTAACATACTAGAAGGATCTCTTTCAACGACACAATCTTGATATGATGCATACAGAAAGTAACTTTACTAATATGAAAATGTATACCATTGTGAATATCAAAGATCAATCATAAAGATAATTGTAGGATAAGGGCCCGACGCCCCAGGTCCAATAGGACCAAGCCCATGACCGAAGCCCATCAACACGCGGCCCAACTCGTTGAGTCGACGAAGCGCATGGAACTACCGCGAAAACAGTACACCTAAAATCCCTCTAGCTCGGCGAACAGTGACCTACGAGCTGACTCTCCGGATGAACAGAACGCCTAGTTAACTGCCCCGCAATGATGACGAAGCGAGTATAAATAAGGAATGACCCCGAAGTGAAAAGGGGTTGGAAAATAGAGAGAGAAAGCTTTAGAGAGAAGTCAGACCCATTATCGACGACCTGAGCTTCTCTGTAAACATTTCGACGACATGAGCTTCTCTGTCAACATTTCGACGACCTAAGTTCTTTTGTAAACCATTTTAAGCGTGTCGGGCTTGACGACGTGCCTCTCAATGTGTCATATGTAATTCTCTTTATCAAATACGAACCTAAATCTTCGGATCGACGATCCTAGATTCAACAATTAGCGACTCCACTGGGGACTATTTGATAAAGAAAAACCACCTCTCAAGACGCACTAAGAATATGGCTACCACGAGCAACATAGACGAGTACGTACATGTCGAAGATATTACGCACCTCGATGGTCAAGACGTCGAAACCGCCGACCCAAAGACACCCATCGGACCGCTGAACAGGATCCCGGGATTACCCACATAGGAAGAAACGAACTGGACGCTAATGCGTCGACTAGAAAAGCAAGAAAACGAATCTTGCCAACTGAGAAGCAAACTCGAAGCGGTGATGACAGCGAGCCTGAGAAGAGCTGAGCTAGAGGTCTTAAGCAGAAACCTCTTCGGGTCGACAGACTCATCAACACCAATCACGGAAACCCAGCAGGGTCGTAACTCGGATCAGCGCGAAGAACTAATGACACATCGTAACTTCTCAAGCCCAAACGATGAGATAAAGGCGCTAAAGGCCTAGCTCCGAGAAATGAGCTTGATGGTTGATATTACTAAGATTTAATGCATTTTAGTGGGCATTTATGCCTGCTAAACTTGTATTATCTGAGCTCTTTCTTTGTAAAATTGGAACTTTCTAAGACTTTCAGGTTTTCGGGTCGATTTGGATCAAAAATGTTGAATTGCTATATAATCGGATGGAATCTGACTAAATGAAGAATGGAAGAACCAATCTGATCTAAGATTGATGAATCTGAAGAATTGAAGTCAAGAAGACTTTCGATTTGGATCAAAAATGCCGAATTGCTATATAATTGGATGGAATCTGACTAAATGAAGAATGGAAGAACCAATCTGATCTAAGATTGATGAATCTGAAGAATTGAAGTCAAGAAGACTTCAGCCCGATTGGTCCACCCTTGGACCGATCGATCTGAACATCTGAAGAAACAGAAACTTTGGACCGACCAGTCTGGATCTGGACCGATCGGTCCACAGTGGTCCGGAGAAGACGGACCGATCGGTCTGAGCATGGACCCATCGGTCTGAGCCTGGACCGATCGGTCCACCAAGCCTGCGAGATTTGAAGAATATTTCCATTTTTTGCGGAAAAGTCCTCAACTTATCCCACTTTTTCCTATTTCTATTTTTATTATTCTAAACTA
>OVBE01008973.1:0-16545 GCA_900406425.1 Iberis pinnata | reverse complement strand
TTTCGGTTCGGTTCGGTTCGGTTCTTCGGTTCCGGTTATTATGCCCAGCCCTAGTTTTAATGACAAGATTAGAGCTCTATCATCCTCATGAATCAGTTTTGTAATTAACTCTATATTCCAAGTATTTGTTCTTTTGTTTATCAAATGGCTGACTTGTAAAGTTGAATCAACGTGCACCTGATTTGGTCTCGGTGGTCTGTTGGGAGATGTTGGCAGCCATGAGTCTTGCCACAGAGAAGTAGCTTCGCCATTCCCAACTAAAAATCCAATGTCTCTCTGCAATAAATCTCTTCCTGCTATAATTGATTTCCATATGTGAGAAGTATTCTTACCAACCTTAGCTTTGAAAAGTGATGATTTAGAGTAGTATCTCCTTCTTAGAGTTTGTGTTAGTAAACTGTTTGGGAATTTTAAGATTCTCCAAGCCTGTTTTGCTAATAAAGTTTCATTAAAAAGTTCAATATCTCGAAATCCCAATCCTCCATCCCTTTTAGATTTGCAAAGTTTATCCCAAGAACACCAATGCATCGCCCTTCTTGTTGAGTTAGTCCTACACCACAAATATTGAGAGAGTACTTTCGTTATTTCATGACATAGCCCTTTAGGCAATTTGAAACAGGTCATTGCATACAAAGGCATTGATAGCCCTATAGACTTTAGTAATATCTCCTTCCCAGCATTAGACATAAACTTCTTGGACCATCCTTCTGTCCTTTTCCTTATTCTCTCAGTAATGTAACTGAAAATCTCGATCTTTTTTGCACCAATTGATTTAAGAGTCCAAGGTATTTTGCACATCCACCATCATGACTTATGTCAGAATATGTTTTATTTTGTTTCGTGTGTGTTCTCTGATTTTGTGGCCAAAGTGTATATTTGACTTCTCTTTATTGATTAACTGTCCAGATGCCAATTCATAAGTGTTGAAGATATCAATGAGGCTTTGAGCTGAATCATTAGTGGCTCTGCAAAAGAAGAGTGCATCATCTGCAAAGAGTAGATGGCTGATTTGAGGGCATGTTCTACTTATCTTGATTGCTTGTAACTGACGTGATTGGTCTGCTTGATGTATCATATGGCTAAGTGCTTCTGAACATAGTATATACAAGTAAGGGGATAACGGATCCCCTTGACGTAGTCGGCGTTCAGGGACAAAATATCCGTGTGGTTCTCCATTAATCAAAGTTGAGAAGGAAACTGTTTTAACACACATCATTACCCAATGAATCCATTCTTCTGAAAATCCCATTTTAATCATGCATTCCTGTAAAAAAGTCCATTCTAGCCTGTCATACGCCTTTGAAATGTCTGTTTTGATGGCCATAAAGCATTTGAGCATCCTCTTTTTACTCTTAAAGCATGTAATACCTCATGGGCCACCAAAACATTGTCTGTAATCTGTCTTGAAGGTATAAAGGCTCCCTGTTCAATAGATATTAGTTGTGAAAGATGGGGTTTCAATATGTTAACCAAGATTTTAGCAAATATCTTGTAGCTAACATTGCAGAGGGCTATGGGTTTGAATTCACTCATTTGCTTGGGATTCTGGATTTTTGGGATTAGGCAAATATTTGTGTGATTTAAGTCTGGATCAAGGGTTCCTTCATCAAAAAATCTATGTATCTCTTGTGTTAATTCCTCTTTGATATCTTCCCAAAAAAGCTGATAAAAAGATGCACTATATCCATCTGGGCCATGTGCTTTAAGACTACCTATGGAGAATAATGCTGCTTCTACTTCCATCATTGATATTGGCTTTGTTAGTTGCAGGTTCATCTGGTCAGTAACTCTTTTCTCAAATCCCTGAAAAATCTCCTAAGTGTTATCATGTACTGTCCTCGTGGTGGTAAATAGATTCTTGAAATAGCTGTTTGCCAGCATTCCTAGTTCCTTGTTTCCACTGTAATTGAATCCTTCTTCATCTTGTAGTACATTTATCCTATTTCGAGCTTCTCGTGTCTTAGCTGTGTGGAAAAAGTATTGAGTGTTTCTGTCTCCACATTTGAGCCACTGGTTTCTGCTTTTAGTCTTCCAGAATAACTCTTCCTGTGCATATGCAGAATTTAAGTTTCGTCTGTACTGTTGAATCAAAGAGGTCTGTTGTCCCTGTTTGATTGCTTCATCCAGCTTAACTTTGAAGAAGTTTATATCTTCCTTTGCATTCATATGATGGTGCTTTTTCCGTCTCGAAATTGTAGTTCTACAACTACTTAATCTGGCATGTAAACTAGTGTCAGGAGGATTAGACTTCCAACAGTTGAAAACTGTTTGATTGAAGTTGTCTTTATTGAAACATCTTTTATCAAATTTAAAGTATTGTCTGTGTGTTTCAGAGGATTGCAGAAACCTGGTGAGCACTGGTCTATGATCAGAAACGCTAATTTCCAAAAATTCTGAGAAAGATTCAGGATATAGATTAATCCATTCCGAGTTGATGAGAGTTCTGTCAAGACAGCATTGGACATCATGTCCATATCGTTTCCCAAAATTACAGGTTTGATATAAATCCTTAAAATCTGTAAAAGTCTGTGAAGCTCTTGTTCTGCCACCTATTTTTTCAGAGTTATTGAGGATCTCATTGAAATCTCCAATGCATATCCAAGGATCCTTTTTTGTTATTGAAAGTTGTTTAAGTTGGTTCCATGTCCTAAATCATAATTGAGTATTTGGATGACCATAAACCGCAGACAAGTAAAAGCTTAGATCATTAACAATAACTTGACAGTCAATTACATTAGGAGAGGAACTTAAAACAGAAACTGAAACATACTTTTTCCACATGATAACTAAGCCACCACTCAAACCTATTGGATTAACTATTGCAGAACCATGAAATCCTAATTCAGATACTAACTTACTAACATAACTAGATTGTTGTTTCCTAAATTTATATATAAAAAAAAACTCCTCTTCCAAAATTATAAAAGGAAAAGGCTCAATTTACTAGATGTTCTTCTATTTTTAAGTAAATAGTGGTAGTGCGGGGGTAAGGAGTGGTAAATCACATTTACATGCTGAATTACTCGTTTTTATGTGGGCACTAAAATGTCTATCGATCCTACAAAAAGAGTGTCATCTCTTCATTACTGACTCTACCGACTTAGTCACACTCTTGAAAAGTCCGGATGACTGGCCACTTTATTCAGCAGAAATTGCGGAGATTAATCGTCTGCGAAGCAATTACACAGGCTTTGATGTCATCTATAGGCGAAGAGATTGGAGCACTTCAGCGGACTATCTTGCTCGTGCAGCTAGGGAAAGGAAAATGTTATCTACATTCGTTAACACCTCTCCCTCTTGTAGTGACTCTGAGATTCTTTTGGGCCCTTAATCTTGTTGTTTTTATTTTCTTTGTTGTCAAAAAAAAAAAGTAAATACTATTGGCGAGGAAAAATCCATGGAATTTCATTGATAATACCAAACTTGAATCANCAAAAGATTTTTCAAGCAGTAGTCTTATCATCATCATGATGATCATCTTCAATAAGCATATACCTTTTCCAAAACCAATGTTGTTTCCAAACTCTGTCTCTAATATCATCAATAGCAACTCCTTTAGTTTCAGGTATAAAGAACAATGCAAATAATCCCATCACAACAATCCAACCACTAAAGAAGAAGAATATTCCCCATCTCATTCCACATAACATTGATAAGAATGCTTGAGCTATCACAAATGTGAAGAACATGTTACATGATACTGCTACTGCAAATCCTGCACTTCTTGTCTCTAATGGAAATGTTTCACTTGGTATTAACCATCCTAATGGTCCCCATGACCATGCAAATCCCATCACATAAACACATACAAAGATTACTACTACTAATGCTTGTGCTTTTGGTAGTGTTCCTGTTATGTCTAGTGATTTTGCTAAGATGATTCCAATGATTAACTGTATTGAAAAACAACAAAAAAAAAGGTTAATTACTTGTATTACAAGATAACTGATTTTTAGGTTACTTGAGAAACAAGAAACTATAGCATGGAGAGTTTTAAAGATATGACAAAACGATCAGGGGTGGGCAAATAAACCAAAACTGGAAAAAAAATCGGACCGAACCGAAAAATTGAAACCAATAATCAACTGTAGTTTTTTTTCTAAATATCATTAGGTTTGATTATTTAAGAAACCGAAAAATCTAAACTAATACTCGATCAAAACCGTTTTTGATCAACCGAAAAACCAGAAACCAAATAAAGTTAATATATAAAGGAATGTTCATATTTTGCTTATTGAACAAATAAACGTCAAATAAATAATTATATGTGTATATTTTAATGAATTTTAAACAAAAATTCAGATCGAAACCAAATAGGAAACTGAAAACCGAAATCAAACCGTATTTTAAATGGGTTAAAATAGTTTGTCTTTGTAAAACCGAAAAAAAAACTGAACCGTAACTGAACTTTAAACCGAAACTCCCATGATAAATTGTATGAAAAGGTTACTTATATGACAAGAAAAGCTATTTTTAGGTTACTTGTGATACAAGAAACTAAAGGAGAGATTTTTTTTTAGGACCTGACAAATGAGCATGTGAACTGAAGATTGAAGAAGAAGGAATCTCCTTCCAGTTCTATCCACAAGGTAGATTCCCACAAAAGTACTAAGAACATTAATCGTTCCAGTGACAACCGCGGAAAGAAGAGCCGCGTCGCTTCCAAACCCTACCGTTTGAAACAAGACAGGTGCATAGAACATAATGGCATTGATTCCAGTAAACTGTTGGAAAAACTGAAGAAGCATTCCGATAATAAACGGTGGTCGGCTCGCGGGTTTCAACAGTTTTCGATAAGGATCTTTAACTTGGCTCGCGATATGACAAGCTTGAACAATGTTTTCATACTCATCATTGATATCATCAACTCCTCTAATCTTTCTTAAAGCTTCTTTGCCTTCTTCGTGTTTGTTTCGCTCGATGAGACTAGTCGGAGTTTCGCAAATAAGTAGTGAACCGAAGAGGAGGAATAAGGCCGGGATACCGGAAATTGCTAGAGCGATTCGCCATCCATGAGGATGGATTGTTGCTGTGAAGTAGTTGACAATGTTGGCTATTAGTATTCCAATTGTAACCATAAGTTGGAACACAATGTTTAAACCTCCTCTAAGATGTGCTGGTGCTATTTCTGATAAGAAAAGTGGCACTGCCTGCAAAATTTTTAGATAACATATACATAAAAATGTACATTAGGTTATATATTTCAAAAGATCACATGATTCATTCATTATATTCCGGTTCGGTTTATTCGGTTAGTTCGGTTCAATTTGGCACAAATTTTATTTTAGTTCGGTTCGGTTCGGCGATATTTTTTTTTTATTAAATTAACCGAATCGAACTTGTTAAAATAAACCGGAAAACTGGAAAAAACCGAAAAAACCCGGAAAAAACCAAAAAAATCGACAAATTTAACCGAAATTAAAATTTTCGAACCGAACAAACCAAACTTCAAAAATGAAAAACCGAACCGAATAAACCGAACTAACCAAACCGAATAAACCAAACTAACCGAATGTCCAACCCTAATCAACGATATGTAATGTTGTTTGTTTCTTAGTACCTAAGAAATGGTTGCTAAATATATTTTTATTTTAAATGTATAAAATAAAAACTAAAAAATGATGTTTGTCTGAAGATGTTAGCGACTGCCAAACAAACATAGTCGGTCATAAATTTTTAAAAATCATAATATAAAATAAAAAGAAAAAAATCGAACGATAACTCAGTTCTTAAACTAAAATCTTTTAAAAAATTAAAAAACCCGCATGTTCGTGTTTGCTCTGTTACTACTCAAAACCGACTTTATATAAAAGATCGCAAACCTGATTGCCAAAGCCAACACCAAAGCCAAGAAAGATTCTTCCAAAGATCAACATAACAAGATTAACACCACCAGCAGTTAAACCAGTACCAATCAAGAAGAAGATCGAAGCAAATTGCACCGTAGGCTTACGTCCAAGTTTTGAACAAACCGCAGATGCAATAAAACTAGCCACAAGTGCAGCTAAGTACAAAGAAGATGTAAATAATTGCAAAAATTGATTATCATATTTGCAATAATTGTTCTCAAGAACATGTTTCTTCCTTTCCCACACCGTTGGAAAAAACTCCTTCAAGAAATCATCCATTGAAGTCACACCACCTAAATTTTATACAAAAATCAAAGAAAAAGTAGGTTACTTGAGAAACAAGGTAGGGTTAGGTTTCGTTTTCTTGGGATTAGAGGTGTCAAAACGGATTAAACTCCGCAGGTTAGGTCCAACCCGGACCGTCATGAGGCCGGCTTGGACAAAAAAATATTATGTCCATGAAAGACGGGTCTCACGGGTTGACCCATCACAGACCGCGAATTTGATGGGTTTTTGTCCGTGGATTAGTGGGTCGGTTCGCAGACACAAAAAGTAATTAAATTATTAACAATTTTTGTGTGTTTAATAAATTATAATCTATAATATATCTAATAAAACATAAAATTTCAGTGTATAAAATTAAAAATTCTTTTTAAAAAGTATATCTAAATTATTTTTCATTTAATTAAGTTGCTAAATTAAAAATTTATACATTTTTTTTTTCATTTTTATATAATCTAACTATAAATATATTGTCCGCAGACAAACCCGCTAAACCGCAAAATCCGCGAGTGCAGGCTTGGACAATATATAAATTGTCTGCGGACAAATCCGCTAAACTGCAAAATCCGCTAGTGCAGGGTTGGACAATATATAAATTGTCTGCGGATTTTGCGGGTCAACCCGCCACGGATCAGAAAAAAGAAATTGGACCCGTTGCAAGGCGGGCGAAATAAACTCGGACCGACCCGTTTGACACCTCTACTTGGGATACAAGTTTAAGTAAAATAAACCTGAAACACCAATGTCGTAACCAAAGATCAAACCACCAACAGCTGCAATCATAACACAAATGAAGACATAAACAGTCATCTTTGCTTCGAAAGCAGGAGCATTTGAATCAGATATAACAACAGCCATTTTTAAACTCAATGTTTATTTTATGTTTTTGTTAGTGAAGAAGAAGAAGAAGAAAACAAAGACTCTGCTTGAAGTGGCAGATACTGTGTTGGATAAAAAGATGAATGAAATCAACAGATTTATAAGAGATTACAAAAGACCAAAGTGAGATTCAGAGTTGTCTAAAAATGGGTTTGTGTTTTTAAGGCGAGATCTACGGTTTTTGTATGGTTTGTAAAATTTTCTTTTGGATCATGATTTTGTTTTTTAATCTCTCTCATTATTTTTGGGATGTTTTATTCCGGTTTACAAAATCAATTAAAACAAAAAAAGAAGTAAATTAAGTTGTTTGACTGAGTCTAAAGTTGGTTTATATAGTTTTTATTTTTCCATACATTCTAAAAAATATAACTAAATCCAAATGATATCTTCGGAAATTAAGATTATTCTATGTAAATAGATTTTACAAGAAAGCAAAGAAAATAATTTTAAATTATCACATTTTATTTCAATATTAATTATATATTAAAAAATAATATTTGAGAATATTATCATGTTGTTAAATAGAAAAATACGACTATATTACACTATCATCATTATTATTGTTATTATTATTACTTATAATCATATTTGGATGAAAAAAATATGATCCATAGCCAATCTTTATAATGAGAATATGCATAATTAAGTGAAATTTTTAATCACTCGAACAAAAAAATATAACTAATATTTTTACATCGGCTATATTTTCTATCAAGTGATGATAGTGATCTAATGGTTTTTTTTATTTAAACAAGAATCATGACATTGGTCCACATAAAAAAAAAATCATTTGAAATGAAATTGCTAAATCATGGTCAAATTAAAAATCTTAATCTCCAACGTTCTCTTAATCTCCAACGTTCTATTGGGAAAGTGGCTTTGGCTATTGACATTCACAAGTCCACATAAAACAGATACCACCATCTTACTTAGGATCGAATCTTCGTACTTACGATAATGTAGAAATTGTTTGCTATCATGCTTGTGGTCCAAATAGTAACAAAAAAAGAAAAAATCTCCAACGTTCTATTTAATTGGCTTGAAAAAAAAAAGAAAAGAATTGAGAATGTTTTTTTATTACACATAGTTTACATTGTATAGCTTTTATTACCATTACTAGTAATTTAATTCAATAAAAATATATAGCAAGATATCACAAAGAAAAAAAAGATAAGAATTACAATTTTGGAATGAACAAATCACAAAGATTTGTTAGTGGTAAGATCAGAATCAGCAAGTTCCTTGTACATTTTTGTTATTGCTTCTCCGAAATATTCTTTTGCTTGTGGTCTCTTTATCTGTAAAATATTTAAATTCATTTCCTAATCACTATATATCATAAAAAGATCATCATATACCTGAATTTAACTTAGCTAATTATAAAAAATAAGAATTCCATTAAATGTTATTATAGAACAAATATACCACCCATTAAAATATTCATTTTTACAAAAATATTACACATAAAACTTGAATTTTAAAGTTTTAGAATATAAACGTTTGAATTTAAGTTTACTAATTAGCGCTTAGTTTTAAATAAGTTCAAATTTAGATTTTCGGATTTAAGATTTATATTTAAATCCGGTGACACTTTCAGAAAAAAAAAAAAAAAAACATTTTCATATGGTATTTTTGGAATAATAAAAAAACGGTATTTTTCGGAACTAAAACTAAAAAAATGGTATTTTTGTTAATCCCGATTGGAACTTATTCACAATTCTTGCTCAAAACATGGATTTTGCAAAAATATTACACACATGAAACGTTTAGAATATAAACGTTTGAATTTAAGTTCACTAATTAGCGTTTAGTTTTAAATAAGTTCAAATTTAGATTTTCGGATTTAAGATTTATATTTAAATTCGGTGATACTTTACGGGATTTTTTATGGTATTTTCAAAATAATCAAAAAAACGGTATTTTTTAAACTAAAATTAAATAAAAAGTGGTATTTTTGAGATAATCCCGCAAAGAAAATTATCCTTTATTATTGGAAAACTTATTCATAATACTTGCTAAAAACATGGATCTTACAAATGTTTACCTTAAAAGTCGGAGTCAACAAGCCATTTTCCAAAGTAAATGGCTCAAGCACCAATGTTATAGCTTTTGCAAACTCAAAGCCTCTCAACTGCATCAAAATGTTTTTTTCAAATCTTAAGTCAGTGATTACAGTTTGACGGAAAAAAAAAAAACAGTGATTACTAGGGATGGGCATTCGGTTAGTTCGGTTTATTCAGTTCGGCTTGTTCGGTTTTTCTTTTTTTTCCGAATTAAACCGAACTAAAGTTCGGTTCGGCATTCGGTTTATTCGGTTCGGTTTTTCGTTTTTGAAGTTCGGTTTGTTCGGTTCGAAAATTTTAATTTCGGTTAAAGTTTTCGATTTTTTCGGTTTTTTCCGGTTTTTTCGGTTTATTTTAACAAGTTCGGTTCGGCTCGGATCGGTTCGGTTAATTTAGTAAAAAAAACATGTCGCCGAACCGAACTGAAAACCGAACTAAAATAAAAATTTTGCCGAATTGAACCGAACTAACCGAATAAACCGCACCGAACTGAATTTAGTTCGGTTCGGTTTATTCGGTTCGGTTAAAAAGCCCAGGCCTAGTGATTACAATTTTGAGGATATTACTTTACAAATAATAAAAGAGAAAATATTATCTAAGATTGCATTACCTGAGCTTCTCTTGCAACAATGTCCATATCCGCTAATACTGCTGCTTTAACTCTCGGGTTATTGCATAATTCTCTTAAATCTCCATGCTGCAAAATTTATCATAGTTTGTGTTAAAAAGTTATGTTTATAGTGTTATGTTGAGAGAATTTGGTGAAGGAAGTTGTGTATTATCAATGACCTTAATGCCTTCTGAAATAGCCCAGCTTTTTAGAACATCTGGATCAACCGATACAATAGCCACTAATGATGAATTAAAGCTATCACCTGAAAAAAACCGAAACAAATGATGAATTCACCTGAAAGTACAGAAGAATTCGTAAATGTTGTATTCTCTTTACCATATATGAAGCATTGGCCAACAAATTTGCATTTGGCATAAACGTTTTCGATTTTCTCTGGAGCTATATACTCTCCTTGCGCCAATTTGAAGATGTTCTTCTTCCTATTCAAAGAAGACGATGATTCTCGGTTCACAAACATAATCCATATTGGAATGATTTTACCAATGAAACAGTGGATAAACAATAAAGCGATTTCTGATAACCTGTCGATAATTTTTAGACGTCCTCCTGGTAGCCACAGACCGATATCTCCAGTGTGAAGCCATCCATCTTCATCAACCACCTCTCTCCTGAAAATTACAAATTTTACTTATAAGGATTAAAATTCTTGATACACTTTCGTTAGTGAAAGAGGAAGTTTCGATGTTATACGTTTGAACTTCATCTTTGTAATAGCCTTTAAAAATGATAGGACCTCTAACACATATTTCTCCACGAGGATAAGGTTGATCCGCTGATGTATAGTTCATTTCTGAGACGTCCACAAGTTTTACTTCTGAGAAAGGAATGTATGTTATATCTCATAGCAGTATAAAGTGTATATTCAGTTCCAAAGTACTCTACTTGTATTATTACAGAGTCGGTAAAACGCTTACCACAAGCTGGACTAGGAGAACCAACATGCCCAGTTAGGTTATCGCCCTCGTCCATTCCAGTTATAACACAAGATGTTTCAGTCATTCCATATCCTTCTAATACCCTTCCTCCAAAGCATCTGGAGTGTTCATATCACAAGATTACATTAAAAAAGGTGAAAAGAAAATCGCAAGCTAGTGTCGAACAAAGTTATGAGAGACCAAAGCATGTGTAATTCTTGAGACAATGTCTATTGTATAGTATGACAGGAAACAATATTTCAAGGGTAAAAACTCACATTTTCATAAATTCCATCACTTCAGGAGACAGAGGTGAAGCTCCAGACGTCATAAATCGAACACGCCCTCCAAGTCTGTCTTTTATCTTATTAAATACCAACCTGTCCCATATGGGAGAAGCACTCTTTCCTGAACCAACAGTAAGCATACAAAGGTATCAAAGCCCACAATTGTATAAACGAGATCGTTTTTTTATAAACTCTTAGCACTCAACAGTTATAAAAATCTCGGGCTATACCAGTGATTAATAGCATAACGCCACAGTATTACGTTGATAGTTTACAATGTAAATAAGTCTATTATGCGCAAACAAAGTTAATGTGCAAGACAGGACCAACCATTCAACATTGCCTGCTTCTTTGCATTATAGGCAGCATTGAAGAGCTTCTCTTTCAGGCCACCAGAGGTTTTTACTGCATTAGTGATACTGGTAACAACAATTTGACCTGACTGTTAGTTTAGTTAACCGCCAAAAGCAGCAGAGAGAGCATATGAACATGCCAACACCATTATTACCCAGCATATATCCTGTTGTATAATCGAGGGACGCTGCTAAACACAGTAGGTCTCAGAGCAGCCAAATCATCCAGTAGTTTCATATTGTCCTGCAGAAGCAAGTGGTTCGTCCAATCAAATCAATAGAAAAGGATTTGAGGGTGGGGGCATGAGGAGGACATAGTTTCTTATGCAAACCAGTAGATGTGTAGAAACTAGCTTATGATAAATAGTTAGTTAAAAGGAGAAAGTTCAGTTTCTAACCCCTTGGTAGAATCCAACAGCCACTCCAAAGTATGCTGTTAGGATCTGATTTGCTCGTTCGTAAATGTGTGCAAGCGGAAGATACGAAATGTAACTGGAAGGTAGAAGAGAGTGCGAACAGAATTAGTTAAACTGAAACAAAGACCACTTAATAATTGGAAGTTAAAGAATAGAGATGCATATAGTAAGAGAAGAACATCTAAAAACTTTTACTATTAGTAGAAAGAAGCAAAGCACTTACACATCTGAAGAGAAAAATTTCACAGTAAAACTGGAGCCAGCAGCATTTGCAACCAAGTTTGCATGAGTTAATATGACTCCCTTTAACAAATTTCATCGAGAAGAAGAGCAGGGAAGAGAGGAATGAGACATACATGATAACACAAAAAGAAATTTAGATGCTATAGACCAACATGAAATATAGAAAGAACAATACTATCCCATATTCGAAGACAATAAAATTTTAAGTTAGTTAAACCTTGGGGGTCCCAGTTGTTCCGCTTGTATAGCATAAGGTTGCAACGTCCTCGGGTTTTGGTGGAAAAAACTGCTGAGGGTTACTGCGACCCTGAACAAATTTGGGTGGTCAGAAACTATGACACTAACATGTATCAGAAATTGCAGGTCACGTGAGGCTACCACTGAGAAAGATATAGGGTAACTATATTATCTTAATGAAAAAACTATGATGAGATATATGGCCCCATATGGGCTAAGAGTAGGCGTAGACCCGATATGAACTTAATACATGCGGGGAAAAAATATTGTGATGTGGATGTACTATTGTGCATGTATTACTACTAGGTGTACAGTGCTATATAAATGTTGATGGAACACGGATTGCTAAGAATCAGAACATGATTCATAATAGAACTGGTAAGGACTGGCAAACTCTTAACTGATTTCCTCAAGTGTGCTTATCCTCAAAGAACGGATATTGTTAGATAGCAGAGAGGAGAGTACAAGTACCTGATTCAGTAACACCGAATATGATACAACTTTCACTCCTGCCGACGCAGGAAGTGAAGGCAAAGATTCATTCAACCCGCCAACAACCTGTTCGGTACATGAGAGATATCAGAAACAGCAAGAAAAGTAATTTAAAAACTGTTATCCTCGAGCTGTATAACAGAATTTGATGGTCTCTTCATACCACAATTAGGCGTAAACTTGGCATCTCAGACAAGCAGCTAAGTAACTGCAAGCTCCAGCAATAACCCAAGCAGGAAAGCAAGCAAAGAGACATCAGATAACAATCATTTAGCAATAAGTATGATAAATGTAAGGATAACAAGGAGCAATGTAAATAGCACTCAGACACGGGGTAATCAGTTCACTATCGTCCAAGAAAGCTTTCAAAAAGAGAAGGAAAAATCAAGCATCTGAGTGATGAACTTACGGAGTTTAAGGTCTCTGCCACACAAAATACAGCTTGCACAGTTGCATGATTGATAATATATTTTACAGCATCAGGACCTTGAGCAATAAAAACTCATAATTAGAACATCTCCAATTGAAAATACAACGCCATAACAAGATACTTACCAAGAGTATCATACAAAGGAACAGATACATAAGAATAAGAAGAACAGGCATGATCAACAATGAGCCACTCCGGGCGGTTGATAAAGTAAATACCAACAGAAGCTCCCTAGTAGAAGAAAGAAGATCAGACTTATGTCAGCTCAAACTTCAAGAAAGGAAGGAGAGTTAAGAAATCAAATCAGTTACCGTGGGGATTCCATAATGAACTAAACCAGAACCTATAGCAGTTCTTGCTGTACCAGCTTCTCCATATGTGATCCATTTGTAGCTAGAAAAATAAACCAAAGTCAACTAAACATAGCTTCAAAGAAATAGCATATTACATAATTAGTAAGTTATGAACTTACTCTCCAACTGTTCCGTCGATTCGAACTCGAGTTCCTAGATACTTGTAATCCCGAAAATCATGAATAGCATGCCTATATATTCCAAGAGAAGTAGTAATCAGAGAGTTGACTAAAATTGACATAGTACAAGAAGAAAGAGAGTTTCCATACTCGAAGTTATCATGAAGAGTGGCGATATCAGGATGATCTGGGAATCTACTAACGAGCTTAAACGGAGATCGAGCAGATCTAACAAAATTCAAATCCAATATAAGAAAAAAAACAACCGAGAGAGATTGAACACAAGGAAGAGAAACAAAGAAGTGGAGCTTAAAGAACCTGTAGACATTCCAATTGCCAGTATTCAATTTCTCAGGAAGTACAACACTATATCCATTATCTGAACACCAAAATCAATCAGCAGCGACCGGAAAAATGAAGCTAAGAGTAGAGAGAGAGAGAGATAAGAGGATAACTGACCAAGACAGAACTCGCCGGCGGTTGGATTAGAGCGGAGTAGAGGTGAAGAGCGAGAAGAAGTAACGAGATGAGAGTGAATAGCGTTGATGCGGCGGTGTGCGGCGGAGGAAGAATCCATTTTCCGATTCCGAATCTGAGAGGATGATCCGATGATATATGATTATATGACTTTGATAAGAGGCACGCTTTTCTAACTTTCTAGTGATGTCGTCGTCGTCAATAAATTTAAATATAAAAATAGAAACTATATAGTATGGCCCAAATTAAATGAAAAATAAAATAAAATAAAATGACAAAAACAAAAAAAAAAGTCTTCTTATTTTGTCATTCTATACATTAATATTAAGTATAAAATCTTTTTAACTATTTAAGTCGGAATTACATAAGACGGAGTTTGATATAGGGATGGAGGTTCGGATATTCGGTTCGGGCAGGTTTGATTTTTTCGGATTTCGGGTAGTTCGAATATAGGAATATAGAATCTATTCGGGTATTTTTAAAGTTCGGTTCGGGTTCGGTCCGGTTACTAAATTTTTGATTCGGTTCGGGTTCGGTTACTTGTATAATAGATTTTAGTATCCATTCAAGTAATTATTTCATTTTGTTTGGATATACATCCTGGTATCTCGATTCTTATTTAACACTTGACCTAAAATCTTTAATAAAAATAAAAAATAAAAATTAATTTAATTAATATTGTGTAATATAAATATAAGTAATAATATATTTTGCATATTTTAATAAACATTATTGTTTATTTTTTTGAAATTCGGTTAGTTCGTGTAGTTCGGTTCTTAACATTTCAATTCATCTTATTTGGATAATAAATTTTGATATTCATTCGGGCAATTTTATAATTCAGTTCAGGTTCGGGACCGGATATTTCGGTTCGGTTCGCTTCGGTTCTTCGAATATCGGTTATTTTTTCCACATTTAGTTTGATATACCGAAAAAACGAAAACAAATAAAGTTGTATAAATCTATATAGGAAAAATTGTCAAAAAAACTTAAACTTTTAAATTTAGGATAGTAAAAACTTCAACTTTTCAGTAAACCGTTTTAGTCCTATATTTTTTCATTTTGTGCCTTTTTTAAATTCAAACTTCCATTGATCTAGCCGATATACACTTCGAAAAAAATCAATTGTTAAATATCTTCGTTAACCACACTTTTTTTATAGAATCTCGAAATAGTATTAGTTGATTTAGACGACGGAAAAATGGATTTGACGTCTTTGCACGGTTCTTATTTGGTCTCTATGCTATAAGTTGCAAATTTAAGAGTTTTGTATGGATGTTATCCATATTTAGATGTTTTGAGAACAGGAAAATTTCATATGTGATTCCACCATTCATAACATTTCACAAAATTTTCAGATATTATGTATATAATAAGACACTTTTTTACACAGTTTGTTTATGAAAATTGAATCTACTATAGCCATGTTCGTTTCAGTATCTAGATATTGTATTTGTCTCCGAATACTGAGATATTGTTCGTTTTTCTTTAAAAAAATTTGTATCTAGATTCAGTATCTAGATACTAATTAATTTGTATCACAAAATATGGATACAAGAGATACTAAAAAAAGTAGTATCTAGATACAATATTTGTATCTCAAAAACCGAAAAACCATAATACCCTTAAAGTTTGAAAAGCTAAAATGATATAAAAGACTGATTTTCTAACCAAAAATTTTCATAAAGAAAGTTTTTCAAAAAAATTCCCGTAAAATTTTTTCACCGAATATTTTGCGCCAAGAAAATTCAAACAACAAATTCCCGCCGAAAAATTTATATTAAAATTTCCCTCCAAAAAGTTTTTGGTCAAACAATTCCCGTAAAATTTTCCAGCAAAAAAATTTCCATAAAAGTTTAACAAATATAAAATTAGTTAGGTTAATTAGTTAGGTTTGTAGTATATAAAATGCCATTTTGGTCATTTTTATCAAATTGTATCTAGATACTATTACAAATACCAAAACGAACAAAAAAATCTATATACAATATTTAGATACCAAATACATATATGAAAACGAACAACATCCAACTTTAGTATCTAGATATTGAATCTGGATATAAATACAAATATTGTATCCAATACAGAATCGAACAGGGCCTATATAACTTGGGTGTGTTAAAAATACACAAACTAAATTACAATACATCACTGATCTGCTATTCTTCTCACATGTTTTTTTGATGTCATTATTTTGCTATTTTCATATTATTTAAATTAACAATTGCCTTGAGTAATTTTAACAAAAATGATTAGTATTTACTTTTAAAATGATTACTTTTCTTACATGGTCTAAAGCTTTGTTTTTGGGCAATATCCTGTTCTACAACATATACAATTGAATCAAAGATATGAGCTGAATCTATCTGACCTACCTGGAAAAATATTAGATATAGAGAATGATTTTTTTCTTTAAGAACCAACCCTGAGATCAAATCCAAGCCAAGAAACAGAGTTACAAATGTAAATTTCATATCTTAAGAACAGAGGAAGTTAGGTTGAAGTTAGAGTGGATTT
>OVBE01008972.1:0-16545 GCA_900406425.1 Iberis pinnata | reverse complement strand
AACACTCAATTCCTTGATCATATCCTTGCATTTAGCATCCTCTAAGTCTTTCCTGGAGGTTTTAGGCTTTACTGGATAAGGAACTTTGTGTTTGAAAACCCGAGGAGAAGTTTTAGAAAGTTCTGCTTAAGGGGAGGTTTGCTCGATCGGGCAAGATGTGCCCGATCGGGCACTTTCATTAGATGGTTCCCCGACAAATCTCCCCAATCGGGCATGTGATGTGCCCGATCGATCCTTTATCCCTGGAAAATTTGCATCAACTTGCACGCGCTGGCTGTCTTTGCCCGATCGATCTAATGCCCCGGATGATGTTTGCCTGATCGGGCAAAACATGCCCGATCGATCTAATCCTTCTGCATCTTTTCCTAAGTCTGAAAAATCTGAATCATTTGCAAAACTTCTCAAATCTTCAACTATTCCTTCAATGAGCTTATCCTTACCATTACTATTGGGTAAAGTTTTACCACTTTTCAGTTCAATAACATTCACATACTCTTGATTTTTCGGATTAGAATCGGATTTCCCAGAATGAAACCCAACTGGTCTTTTGACTGCTTCAGCAGTTTGGGCAAATTGAGTATCTAGGATCTTCACATGTGTAGACAATGCCTCAAATTTCTGATTCAGCTCCTTCATATCCCCTTGGATAACCCTTTGAAATTGTTGTTGTCCATCTAGATGCTGCTTAAACATCAACTCAATTGAATTTCCTTGATTAGCTTGGGCTTGAGGAACTTGTTGAAATACAGGCTGAGAGGTTTGTGGAAAACCACCTGAATAAGATTTGGGAATGAAGTTCCTATTCTGATTTCCTTGGAAACCATTGTTTGCAGAGATTTGCACAAACTGTTTCTGTTGAGTTGGATAGGTTTGGTCTTGAGGATTCTCAACATTAGTGCTTCTCCAAGAAAGATTGGGATGATTCTTGTTGAAGGCTAGATTGTATCCCTATTTAAACACTCTCTGACCTTGGCTATTAATATAGCTCACTTCTTCTTCAACCAGATTGTTTTTTTGTTCTTGAAATGCAAAACAAGCAACTTCGGAAACTTCTGCAGTATTAACCGGTGGCTGAACTTGACTCTTAAGCAATTGAGTCAACAATCCTTTCATTTCAGAGAACTCTCCTTTCAATTCTGAGATTTCTGAGTTAGCAGCCATTACATGAGCTTTGGTTCGGCGGTCGAACTCTGGGCAATGGTTGCTATTGTTGGCTGCTAAGTTCTCTATGAGATGATAAGCATTTGGAACTGGTTTTTGCATGAAATATCCATCACTTGCTGTATCTAAGGACAACTGGTACTTCTGTTTAATTCCTCTATAAAAGGTATTGAGAAGACTCACATCTGAGAATCTGTGATGTGGACAATCACGAAGCAGTTCTTTGAATTGTTCCCAAAATTCATATAACGATTCCACATAATTTTGCGCAAAGGCAGAGATCTTGTTCCTCAAGTCATTAGTCCTAGTGGTGGTGAAGAAATGACTAATGAACCTGGATTTGCAGTCATCCCAGGTTACTATGGATCCTGCAGGTAGAGACTTCAACCAGCAAAGTGCCTTGTCAGCTAAGGAATGGCTGAATAAGCTGTTGTGCTTGAAATCCTCGGATACCCCATTCAATTTGATGGTGTTGCAAATATCCTCAAAAGTGTCAATATGATTCATTGGGTGCTCGTAAGGTAAACCACTGAATTGGTTGCTGCGAATCATCTGAACAAGCAAAACAGGGAATTGATATTCCCTACGCTGAGGTGTAGGGGGTTGGATGGGATTCCTATTAGCATAGAATGCTTGAGGATTGTTGAATGAACCAACTAGAGGATGGTTCTGAGGATTGAGCTGAGCATTAAGTTGAGCACTGAGCTGATTAACTCTTTCCGGATCTCCTAACAAGACAAAGTGCCTTGCATCAACGTTCTGAGGGTTTGGATTTGGATTTCCTGGAGGAATTAGGTTGTTGAGTGCTCCTTGTTGGTCTTGTGGCACTTGATTGCCATTACCACAACCTTTTCCTTGGTTAATGAGCTGATTAAGCCCCATAACAGGTGGTGCTTGTTGACCATCGGGACCGACCAGATTGATTGGATGGATGATATCAGCCATTGAATTGGATGAGCTAGCGTCTTTCTTTGCTTTACGGTTTGAGCGTTCTAGCCTTGCAATTTCTGAGTTACTTAGGTTTAGTAGTGCATATGATTTTTTAGATCGTCTTTGCATACACCTGTAAGACAAAAACAAGCAAATAAGAACGAGATGAGTACTGAAAAATAAAAACCTTAGACAAGATTCTAATTAAAAACTCGAAAGGCACAATTGGTCCCCGGCAACGGCGCCAAAATTTTGATAGGTTAAGAATTTAATTCTAAACTAATACTGCAGAGAACAGTTCAAAGAAGTATAGTAAGGTATCGAATCAACAGAGACCAGAAATGCACGTTCAGTTTAAAACTTCGAATATGGCTAAAGCGAGATTAATAGATTTGATTGTGATCAAAACGGTAACTAAATAAACGGTTTAAAAACTATAATAATAAAACACTAGGCATTAGGAAAATCCGTAGGTATTCAGGTTTAAAGTCAGATTAACATGCAGGATTTTGATTGAAAATAGTTCTCAACATAAAAACCAATTTGGAATAATCTCCTCCCGGAGTATTAAACCCTATGATCAAATTGTCAGAGACAAACTCCTGTCGTCTTTAAAATAATCCGATCATGCATTAAAGATCATATTTAATTGTTCATAAGCATTAAAACAATACTCCCGCAAGTTTAAATACTTATTCATCTAAATTAGGTCAGGTTTCTAAATCAAATCCCTTTGTATTTATCAACCTAAAATCATGAACTAGGTGATCAAACTAATTCATGCATTAATAACGAATTGAGACTAAGAACCTATCAATTTCAATCCTACAATATTAAAGCTAACATTCAAACCTATTTTCCCATAGGAAAAACCCTAAAAAGTAACTAGTGAACTACTCAGGCATATCAAACCAAAGACAAATCAATTTCTGAGAAGAACACATAATTGAAATCAATAAAATAAATATATTAAAAACTGCGTTCAGAATTTCTTCTCCAAATACAGGTTCAAGAATTCTTTCTCCCAGTAAAGCTCTCAAAGTTTGCAAAAGTAAGAGATAGATAAAATAACCTAAGCCAAAAGGCTTTTATAGTTCTAAAAAGTAAAAATCTAAAATATGGAGATATGGATAGCTTTAGAGGACTTTTGTGCAAAATTGGAAATTCAGATCCTGCTCGGGTGATCTGCCCGATCGATGTAAGTCTGCCCGATCGGGCAGATTTCCGTGTTGCTCGATCCCTTGAGTGTTGCTCGATCGATCGGAATATACGAAATTCTCCAGGATATTTTTCCGATCGGGCAAGTGATGTGCCCGATCGTGCAAACTATTTCTTCACTTAGTCATTCTTCTAAAACTTCTGAAATACTCTGAAATGTTCCTTTTAGCTCTGAAACGACCCGAACACCTAGAAATCCTGAAATATAACAATTTGCAAGGAAAACACTCGGAATAATACAAAATAGCAGACATAAATGCCCACTATAATGCATTAAAACCGGGTAATATCAACAACATGGATGCGTACACAAGTATAATGTTAAGTGTCAATTAAGAGGAAAAGTCAGCTAGTTCAAGAGGTTAGAGACCATGTTGACCAAATTTCTTTTGAGGTGATAACTATTTTTTGTCATTATCGGCTAAAATCTTATATATATATATATATATATATTTTTTGACGATTTGAAAAAGCATCAGGTTCTTTTTAAAAAACATGAACCATTTAGATTCAATTCACTAATACAAATCACTATCAAATTTTACAACAACTTTGTAATTAAGCAAGAAGAATCTAATTAGTACCATTCTCTTAATCATTATCAAAGCTCGGTCGTGTTAAGATCTTTATGATCTAATACATTCTTATGTAGTTTATAATCATGACAAATAAGTGAGATTACTTCAAGTAATCCATTGTATATTCTACTTAGTTTACAAAATGTACTTACTTTGAATAAATTGAAATAGTTGATTAGATTATATTTAATAATGGTAGGTAAAATAGTAGTTTATAATATTGAGAAAACAATATTGACACATCTTTTTCACGAAAAATAACATTTGAAAACCTTTGAAGTTGGTTTAATTTTGTAATATTTACTACTTACTTAGATAATACTGAAGTATCTGATTAAAATATCATTTTTATAAAAATAAAAAATTAATTACACTATTAACTACTATGGGCCGAGTCGATATAACTTTTTCTCGAAAAGTAATCTGGGTTGAATCCATATATCTCTTTCTCGACAAGTAACTTTCAAAATCCCATCATAAATGGCATTTGGACTAGATATCTGATTTCTATTTTTTTAATGAAATTGTCTCTCACCCACACATTCTATGCATTATCACATTCTTATCTATTTTCCTTATCTCTTACTACACCTGCATGACTCTCTTCTCACACCACAAACAAAACATAGAACCAAAATCCATGAGAAATCTAAACAAATGAAAGCTTCCATGTCAAGAGGAAAAACCGAGGTTGCTCGTAACCAAAGTGCCGGCCTAAGAGCCAATATCAAGAAGATGATAAACAACTTGATGAAAAAGGCCAATGAAGTAACCATGTTTAATTTGACTGGTTGTTTGATTTTTTCCAGCCATGATGATAACAAGTTGGAGGTGTGGCTGTCTCAAGAGGAGACTAAGTCATTCATCGATCATTTTTATTTGTTACCTAGCATTGAGAGGAATGTGCAAGCGATAGATCAAGAAACATACATCAAGAACAACATAAAAAAGATTAAAAATAAAGTAGCTAATTCTAAGAAGGTAATCATGGAGCTTGAGATAAATGAACTCATGTCACAACTTCGTAACGATCGTCTTATGGAGAATATTTCCTTAAACAAGCTTAATAAATTAATATCATATTCAAATAAGAAGATTATGTCATTAAAGAAGAGTTAGGTTCTAAGGTACATCATGAGACTGAGACCACCCCGAGTGCTTCTAATGTTGTTGATTGTGAAGTCCAAACATATTGTGAAGAGTTAGGTTCTAAGGGACATCATGTCACGAAGTTGTGACATGAGTTCATTTATCTTAAGCTCCATGATTACCTTCTTAGACTTTGCTAGTTTCTTCTTATTCTTTCTATGTTGTTTTTGATGTATGAATCTTGATATATTGCCTTCATGTTTTTCTCAAGGGCAGGTAATGAATAAAAATGTTTGATGAGTGACTTAGCCTCCTCATGAGACGGCCACAATTCAAACTTGTTATCACCATGGCTGAAAAATATCAAACAAACAAATAAATTACACACAATAATTACTTTATTAACTTTATTTCATCAAGTTACTCATCTTCTTCTTGAAGATCTATAAAGGATAGATTAGCAAAACTGGTGGTGCACATGATGAATAATGAAGTATCTAGCCGATGAAGAATTATAAGAACATGTGTTATGTTTTAACTATGTAACTTTAATATCGTATTCAAGTTATAGTGGTCTAGTGGTTTTTGGTTGAAATATAATTTGCTATGTTAGTTTAAATTAGGAATTGAAATTTTTTTTTTGTCAGCAATATATATTAGAAAATTAGGAGATAAGTTTTACAATATTTGGACTATTTGTTTGTCTAGCTAAAACAGCCAAATTATCAACCTCGTTTAAGTACATACGAGGGATATAAAAAAATCCGAGACCTTAGTAGATATAGCTAAACTTAAAACATCATGAACTATGATGGATGAGTCAAGACACCAAGGTTGGGTCAGACCGTTAGATTGATGATGGTGGTGTAGTAAACGCATTAACTTCTGGCAATCATTAAGTACTTTCACTTTGGCATAACCGAGGGTGTTCATGATGATCAATGATTCACGTATGGCAACTGCTTCTGCTTGTAGATTGTTTTGAACAGGAGGCATAGCAGAAGATCCATAAGCCACTAGATTTCCTTGTTTGGACAACGTCCATCCAATTCCCATAGGATGTTGTGCATTACTCCATGAGGCATCTGTACACAATAGAAATTCATTAGAGTGGAATGATTGTATAACATGTGAAGCTAAAAGATCCTGGTTAGCACTCATAGCTGCAACATTATTGTTTCCATGATTTTTTCCATTCCTCTAAATCACATATTGATTTGTGGATGATATATGGTATGCTCCATCGTTTGCCTTTGAAAACCAAATCATTTTTGGATTTCCAGATTCACCATACAACATAAGAAGCAAGTTCTAGTGAATGATCAAAAGGTTGGCTATGATGTCGAACCATATATAACAGAAGTTGTTGAGGATCAGTAAATTGCTCTGCCTCTGTTGGGTAGCAGACTCCTAGAACTAGGGACCAAATTTCCTTGGTGACCCGACAAGTAAATGAACAGATGGGGAATATATTCTTGGTCTTCCCCACAGAGATAGCAAGTGCTATCGGTTCTCATATGTCTTTGAAGGATTTCAAAACCGACACCTAATCCTTTATGAAGAATCCTCCAGAGAAAAAACTTTATTTTTGGCTGGATTGGTAGTTGCCAGATTAGCTTAGAAACTACTTCAGTCCCGGGTGGCATAAGAGGTAAGCTTAAAGAATTAGATTGTAACTGCGTTCTATAACCCGACTTCATAGTGTATTCCCCAGAGGTTGTATATTTCCAGATTGGTCTATCTGATGTACTTGTCTTGGAAGGATGAATAGATCTGAGAGCAGCAATATCCTCAGTGGATAACATAGCCTCTGCTTTAGCCTAATCCCATGTATGTCCATTGTTGCTGAATAAAGAGCTAATTGTTTCTTCTTGGATTACAGTAGATGGTAATGGGGTAGCTGCAGAATAGGGATATTTGGGAAGCCACATATACCTCCATATACGAACTCGTTCCCCATTCCCAATGAGCCAGTGAGTATTGGTTTTGATTATCTGTTAACCTTGGTGTATGCATCTCCAAGCATAACTAGGTCTATTGCCAATTTCAGCATCTAAACAGGAGGTTTTAGGAAAGTATTTAGCAGAGTATACCTGAGAGAGTAGTGAGTTTGGATCCACTAGCATCCTCCATACCTGTTTTGCCACTAATGCCAAGTTAAAGGATTTGAGATCTTTGAATCCAACCCCTCCTTCAAGTTTTGGCTGAGTAGCCTTTGCCTAAGAGATCCAGTTAGTTTGGACTTTGTCAGTTGAAGATGACCACCAGTAGTTTCCCATTAAGCTTGTCAGTTTCCTTAGTAACATATCTGGTAAGAGATAGCAGGACATTACATATGATGGAATGGCTGTAACAATTGCTTTTAAAAGGGTTTCCTTGCTAGCTAATGATAAAATTTTTGAACTCCAGTGATTAATTTTGAACTTAACCCTCTGATATAAGTATTGAAAAACATATGATCTATTATGGCCTATCAACTCTGGCATTCCTAAATATTTTCCCCAACCCCCAAACTTTGTAATTCTGGTGATCTGCATTATCATTCTCTGGGTACCAAAGTTGCAGCGCTTACTAAAAAAAACTGATGATTTCTGAAAGTTAACTATATGACCTGATGTTTTACCATACAAGTGCAATGCATTCTTCAGATTATACAGTCATCCACATAGGCTCTTGTGAACAGGAGGCAATCGTCTGCAAATAGCAAGTGTGAAACCTTTGGACCATTTCTACTCGCTTTTAATCCCCTAATCTGTTGTCTTATCACCATTTCCTCTACAAGAAATGATAAACCTTCAAAGACTATAAGATAGAGGTATGGTGAGATTGGATCCCCTTGCCTAATTCCATTAGTTGGATGATATTTCTATAGGGGATACAATTATTAACACTGAAAAAGTTGGAGTTGATATACATGTATATATCCAATTGCACCACTTCTCATTAAATCCTAATTTTCTCAACATAAACATTAGAAAAGGCCATTGAACTCTGTCAAAATCTTTAGTAATGTCAAGATTTATGGCCATGGAGGGATGTTTCCTTTTTCGGGTTGTTAATGTGTGGATCAATTCCTGAGCTATAAGCACATTATCAGTGATTTTCCTCTCTGGGATGAAGGCTGATTGGTTACTTTAGATTATTTGATGGAGATATGGCTTTAGTCTATTTGACAGAATTTTTGATATCACTTTATATGACACATTAGCCAAGCTAATTGGTCTGAAATCCTTAGGGTGTTGAGGATTTGGTGATTTGGGGATTAAGAAAAGATGAGTGTGATTCATTCCAGGGGTAATGTATCTTGTTGAAAGAACATCTATATGTATGAAAGGATAGCATATTTAATAGTGGTCCAATGCTGTTTGTAGAAAGCAACTGTGAACCCATCTGGCCCATGAGCTTTATCTTCCCCCATTTGTGTCAGAGCTTCCCACACTTCAGCCTCAGTTATATCCTTTGTGAGTTGTGAGTTCATCTCCCCAGTAACCTTAGGATGCAATGCCAAAAAGGAGTTATATTCTGTGGAAAATTCCATATCATAAGCATTAAATAGATTGTTAAAATAATCCACAAAAACTGCATGTATCTGCTGTGGTTTGTGTTGAATATTTCCATTGTTATCTTCCACCAGAACTATGCAATTTGTATTTCTTCTTTGTTTCATTTGGGCATGAAAGAATGCAGTGTTCATGTCACCCTGCTGCAACCACAATGCTTTACTCTTTAAATGATAGTAAGCTTCTTATTTTTAGTAGCAATAGTCAATTTTGACCTGATCTCCTATATAAGATGATATTCTAATTGATCAGAGTCATATAACTTGTGGATTTGATCCTGAAGAGTTTGAATATCCTGCTTGACATTGGACTGATTGAGTTTCTTCCATCTTGATAATCTTTGTCTGCATATGGATAAGGCTTGCATAAATTGTTCTGGAGGTAGATGTTGATAGCTATCTGTCCAAATAGATTGAACTTCATGATGAACATCTGTGTTATTCCTCCATCTGTTGTCGTATCTGAAAATACGTTTGCCAGTCCATTTCAGAGAGTTTGTGTCCAACAATATTGGTATGTGATCAGATGAGCACCACTTCAGCAGGTGAACATATGAACCAGGAAAGGCCTCCAACCAGTCTGTATTACCCATAATTTTATCTATCTTTGTTTTGACAGTATGGTTGTGTCTTTTTTCCACACCAAGCACAGCTGCCACCAAAGGTTCTGACATCTTCAAGTCGAAGGGTATTGATCACATCTCTGAAATGTTGAAAAGAAAGCTCTGAACGTCTAGGACCACCAAACTTTTCTCTGTTGGATCTTATGTCATTAAAATCCCCAATGAATAATTGAGGATTATGGAGGAGGCTTGTAGAACCAAAAGTCCGTTTGAGATAGTTCCAGAAGGGAGTTCGTTCTTTCTTAGATAGAGGTGCATAAATGTATGTCAGCTTGAAAGAGATGCCATCTGCTGAGAGCCAGAAAACATTACAATGTGGAGATGGTGGGGAGATTGGAGAGAGGTTGATGTTATTAGACCAAGATACAGCCAAGCCACCCTTTCTTCTGACTGGAGATACCAAATATATATTATTATAACCTAACCGAAAACCAATATTACTAACAAAAGGGTCCTCATTCATAGTTTCCGAGAGGAACATCAAATCCGGCTTATATAGGGATTTGATACCAAAAAGATCTTGATTTTCAGGGTGTACCCTAAGCCCTGACAATTCCAATGCATTATCTTCATTTGGTGAGGAGTGGTTTAAGGGTTTCCACCCTCCACTTAACACGAGCTGAAGTATCAATCCTTTGCCTACTAGAGGAAGCTTCATCTTCTAGCACTAGACTTTCTGCCTTACGCTTCCTGGTATTCTCCAGATTCAATTTACCACTTCGTTGTAGATTCTCAAGAACATGAACAATGGCGACATCAGAGATTGAATTCCTCTCAGGTTTGAGAAGTGGTTGATCCAATGGTATATATTCAGGAACAGCTGCATCTTTATTGAAATCACAAATTGCTTCTTCATTTTTAAGACTACCACACTTGAAGCCGAATTTCCTTAATTTATCATACTGGAAGCGGATTAAAGTTGGGGCTTCAGCTCTATGGAACTGAATGTTGAGGACAAAGTATAGATTTGCTATAATTTTATAAAATTTACTATTTAACTTGGATAAATTAGAATAGTTTATTTAATTATGTTTGATTAAAATAGTAAAAACTAATAAATTAAATTATTAACGATTATGAGTCGAAACAGTATATTTTTTCCTAAAAAATTAACTTTTGAAAGCCGATATAGTTGCTTTACTTTTACAAGATTCACTACTTACTTTGGATATTTTGAAATAGTTAATTTAGTTATGTTTGATTATAACAATGAAAAACAAAGATGTATTATTAATGATTTTGGGCCAAACCGGTACTTCTTATTAAAAAAATAACATTTGAAGCCCATAAAAAATAACATTTAAAGATTTGAATTTTTTTTTAATTAAAGTATCTCTAACCCATACAATCTATTCATTCTCACATCTTTAATTCTTTTCATTGGCTCTTATATAAGACCACAAGTGCATGATTCTCTTATTTTTCCTTACAAAACAAAATATATAACCAAAGTTTAGGTTTAATCTAAACAAATAAATGTCGTAATATCAAGAGGAAAGGTCAAGGTTGCATGTATTCAAAGTACCAAACAAAAAGCAAGTCTCAAGAAGATATTACAAAAAAACCCTATAAAGTTACTATAATTTTATAAGATTTAGTACTTATTTTAACTTTGGATCTATTTAAATAGTCAACTAGGATATATCTAATTATGTCAGCTAAAATATTAGTTTTATAATAGTGAGAAAAAATAATTTATATTAGAAATTATTATGGATTTAACATCGAACCGACATATCTTTTTCTCGGAAATTAACATTTAAAAGCCTATGAGAGATGGTTTAAAATTATAAAATTTCCTACTTACCTTGGAAATACCAAAATAGTTTATTTAAATATATTTATTTATGTCTGATTAAAATATAATTTTCATAAAAGGGAAAAACAATAACTTATATGATTCTGGGCTAAATAGATATATATCTTTCTCATAAGTGAACTTCGGAAACCCATCAAAATAGCTTTGAAACTAGATTTAATCTCTATTTTAATCAAAATGTCTATGCATTCTCACATACTTATCTCTTTTCATTGACTTTTATAGAAGACCACACATACATGATTCTTCTCAACAACACATAATAAAACATATAACCAAAATCTAGGAGATATCTAAAAAGTGAAAGCCTCCATTTCAAGAGGCCAAGGTTACTTGTAACGAAAGTCCCGGCCTAAGAGCCAATATCTAAAGATGAATAGCTTGATGAAAAAGCTAATGAAGTAACAATTTTGTGTTATTTGACTGTTTATTTGATCATATTTAGTTATGATGATAACAAGTTGGAGGTGTGGCCATCTCAAGAGGAAGCTAAGTAACTCACTGACTATTGTTATTTATTAGTTGACCTTAAGAGTATCATGCATGCCATAGATTAAGAGGCATATATCAAGAGCATCATAAAAAGATTAATTTTCTTTTAGCTAAGTCTAAGAAAGTAATTATGGTGTTTGAGATAAATGAACTCATGTCAAAATTTTGTAATAGTCGTCTTATTGATGATATAATTTCCTTAACTGGGATTAATAAATTAATATTACATTCAATAAGAATATTAGGTCGTTAAAGAAAGAGTTAGGTTCCAAAGAACATTATGAGACTGAGATCACCTTGAGGGCTTATACTAGTGATGACTGTGAAGTCCAAACACATTGTGATGCGACACTTTACCCATAAAAGTTCATGGATTCGAGGTTAAATTCTTACAAGATGATGATAATAATAGTAACATGAAGATGTATAAAAGAGAGAGCAACAAAGCTGGTGGTGCATTTGATGAAAATAACGAAGTAGCTAGTCGGTGAAGAATTATAAGAAAATGTGTTAACAATAAAGTTGGTCCTTAATCTATTATTTAACTAAATTATTTTGATATGGTAATAAATTGGTAATGTACTAATGATTCTCGTTTAGAAAAGTATTTAGTCTCTTGATTTATGTGAGTCACCAAATTTCTTTATATGTGAATTATCCTCTTATCTTCTTCTCGTTAACTAGGTAATTTCAATATGGTATTTTTTTCTTCTCTTATAAGTGGGTCAGATGAATTGTAATGTTTAACACATCAATCAATAAATAAGCCTTAGCAAGCAAAATATTTTCCTTAAATAATTTGTCTCACTTTCATTATATTATTTTTATCTTGTACGAATTCACAACAATCCTGTTATGTATTAAACTTGTATCTTTGCTTGTGATCTTAATTTAATAAATGGAACGTTGTTGTTTTACTATTTTCTTTTTAATTTTTAAGAACTCAACCATATTTTCTTTTGTTACATTTGGATAGGTAAACTAGAACTATAACCAATATTGTAATAACACATATACATATGAAGTCAAATTCAAACTCCTGTAAAAAAAATATTAAACATTTGATCATGTGTAACCAAACTATAATAAAAGAAAAAACAAAAATCCTCTCTCTCTTCACTTTCTCACCCGACTCTCTCACTTCCTGGGACCTGCAGTGAGATTGTGAGGCGGAAGGACATCAACTCCGGCAGTCTCGACCGCTTCTCATGCTCTGTGGCCTCCATGCTTCGCCGGCAAAACCCAAAGCCGGCGAAACTCACCCGATTTCTCTTTTCTCCCTTTACCGTAATAGATCTACTACTTCATTCTCTTTATGGATTCACAAAAACCTTGACTACCGGATTAAGCAGCACCTCAGCGATGATTCAGGCCAATTTTATCAATGTGAGGATGCATGGGTGTCGGCGTTGGTCGGAGGGGGAGGATCTCAAGGTTTGGCGTGGGCTTGCTTGCTAGAAAAGAGAGACGACGAGATCTACGCGGAAGTACGGGAACAACGACCGTGCGATTTTGCCGTTAAACCAAGCCTGCCGGTGAGTAAGCTCATTTCCTAGTCAAATCGGAAACCTACCCTTCCACCTCCTTCCCCGTTGTGGATTTTACATCAGACCATTCTCATCCTTCAGTCCATAAATCAATGTTGGCATGGATGTCGGTGTGAGCGGCGTTTCGGTCTCCGTCGTCGGGTCGTCGGAGTGGGAGCCTGACGGTTTCTGCAGCTTGCGGCGGTGGAGTGGCAATCAAGGGTTCTCCTTTTTCTTTTTAGGGTTTTCCATAGATTGTAATTGGATCGGGGCCTTTTTTATTTCTCTGGAAAGCCTACCGAATTAAGAAGTTTAGGCTAGTTATATTTCTATTTTATGTATTCGGGCTGAATTGATGTAACTTGGGCTATATTTGGGCTATAAGCAGCATGGCTACTTAAAAATATTTTTTTTTCTATAAGAACTTGAAACTGATACTATTTATACTAATTTTATTGATTTCTCTCCAACACTAAAACGTTTGCTACAATAGTAAATTCATATTTTTTTTTAACAAATTAGTATTGTCTTTATTAAAAATGATAATATACAAATTAGTATCGTGCAATTAAATCACTTGGCTCATGTACTTGTTATTTTCTGATATTTTTTTATTCATTTTAGTTAAACTAAAGCCTATTTAAATTAATCATATTTTATATTATCATATATAGAATGAATATGCCAATACAGTAATAATTTTTTGGTGCATGTATAACTTGTTTATGTAAACTAATACTTTCTCCTTTCCATTTAAATTTATTGTTTAATTGAAATATATTTATTTAAAATAATTCATCTTTTAATTTTTCAATGTAAAATTGAATATATTTTTCATAATAATATGATAATTTATATTATGAAGATTTTTTAGTAATGATTAAGTAAATAATATTTTTATCTAAAATAATTACGGCGTGCAAATCCATATGCAAAATCAAATTTTGGTGGAAAGATACAAATTTTTAATTACTTAACCAAAACTACGATCCAAATAAAAGAAATAAAATATTTTTGATAAGGTTTAGAGATATTATGCCAAATTGATGAGACCACACATGCATGAATCTTCTCACAATTTATGCATTCTCACATCTTTATCCTTTTTCATTGGTTCTTATATAAGTCCACACATATATGACTCTTCTCAACACCACAAAAAACATAGAATCAAAATATGGGAGAGATATAAACAAGTCAAAACCTCCATGCCAGGAGGAAAGGCCAAGGTTGCTTGCAACTAAAGTGTCAGCCTAAGAGCCAATATCAAGAATAAGAGCAACATTTTGATGAAACAACTATTAAACTAATCATTGTGTGTAATTTATTTGTTTGACTGATCTTTTTCAGCGATAATTATAACAAGTGGAGGCGTAGTCTTCTCAAGAGGAAGCTAAGCCACTCCTCGGCCATTATTATTCATTACATAACCTTGAGAGGAACGTGCATGCCATACATCAATAGTTACCTATGGTCTGCACGTTCCTCTCAAGGTTAGGTAATGAATAAAAATGTTGGATGAGTGACTTATCCTCCTCTTGAGATGACCACAACTCCAACCATGGGAGGACCTAGTAAGGGAATAGGTGGGTCACATGAACCACCTAAAATATTGATATAAATGTTTTTGTATGCAAAAATATGAAAAATTTGTAGGATAGTTGGTAAATTTTGTTAGCTGAACCTCCTAAACCAAGATTTAATTCTCCTCTAAGTCCTTCTTTTTTACTTTTAAATTTTGTTAACCAAATATTTTGAACCATGTCAAAATAATTTCTGGGACAGCCACTGACTCCAACTTCTTATCTTTTCTGTTGATAAAATATCATACAAACAGTAAAATAACACAGTGGTTAGTTCACTCACTTTCTTCGTCAAAATGCTCCTTTTATTCATTTATGAAGAGAGTAGAAAAGTTGGTGACACTCAGATGAATAATGAAGTAGCTATCCCGTAAAGAACTATAAGAACTTGTGTTGTGTTTTAACTATGTTATTATAATATTGTAAGTTATGATGGTTTAGTGATTTTCAGTTGAAATAAAATTATCCTCTTTGTCATCATTTTAATTTAATAAATGGAATTTTATTGTTTTACTAATTTGCAGAACCCAACTCCATTTTTTCTACATTTAGATTGATAAAAATAAATTCATAGCCAATTTTATGATACAAAAAACACATTATTTGGTCAATATATATATATATATATATACATTTATATATATTAAATTTTACTCATTTGATAGATGTTTCTTAGTCACTCAACCGCACTTAATATATAGTTATTCTAACAATATGTTATGATAAATTATTCTAATAAATCAATTATGAGTATATTTATAAAATAGATATATTATTAAAAAACACTTAAATTAACAATATTTACACTAATTATTTGCTAATTTCTCTTCACGAAAAAACTTAGGTTACAATACTAAATTCATTTGTTTTGCTTAACAAATTAGAATCATGCAGTTAATTCACTCGAGGGGAAAAGTTACTTGATTTGTGCACTTGTTATTTTTTTGGCGTCTTTTTCTATAGTATTTTTTAATTAAAATCTAAACCCTATTAAAAAGTTAAATATAATGATATCCATAAATGGAATGTATAAGAAAATGTAATAATAGAGTCTTTGACTTATTTCTATAAACCACTACTTTCTCCGTTCTATTTCAATTTATGCTTTAGATGAGAATATTTTATATAAATTGAATAATGTTTTCATTGATAAAATGTAAAATTGAATATGTATTTTTATGATAATTTTGTTATGAAGATTGTTTTATTATTTTTGGCATGTTTTAATAAAATAAGTAAATAATTTTTAGCTAGAAAAATTACATACATTTATTTGTATGAAAGAAATATTATTTGTCATCTTAATTTAATATTCAAAAACAAAGTTACATGAAATTAAATTATGATAAAAATATACAAAAATGAATTATAATTATTTGAGGAATAACACTTTCAACGGATTAGTCATTTAAGATAATATTAAAAGATTTTATGCCAAATTGAGAAGTAATATCATTTAAAGTGTAAAATGGGCTAATATTTGATCGTCTAATTTAATTCCAACAAAAATAATTACTCACATTCTTCATGTAATTGAGTCATATAATCTAAATGAGTCAAAAAATTTTATTTTAGGGACTTGATAATTTTACATAAAATAAAAAGTGTGATTTTTTCTTTTTATCACCAAAATAAGAAAAAAAGCTAAATGAAATTAAGTAATACATCATATGCTTTGGGTAACCAACTAGGTGCATAACAACTACAAGTCTGTTGATACCCGGTTTAGCACCTGATCTGAAAGCTCATTTCGACTCAAGGCCCAGCTGGACGCCGACGTGACGAAGAGAAAGGGCNAGCTGGGCTGTCCAGCTCGTGGCCCATTAGGTTAAATCTATGTAATTAGGGTTTTTACCTTATGTCTCCATATAAATACTCATGTAATCACCCTTAAAATATATATGAAATTTTTCTAAGCTTTGACCCATATAATCTAAGACCTAAAACTATTTGTTAAGTCTTGATTC
>OVBE01008971.1:0-18911 GCA_900406425.1 Iberis pinnata | reverse complement strand
TTATATAAGGTTTTATACCTAATTTTTAGAGAGAACTTTTTATGCCCTAATCTCTTATCCTCTTTATAACTACGGAATGGACATGGGATTTTTGATAGCTTCTTTCTCAATAATGACATGCCAACGTTAATATGCTGAATTAATCAAATAAGATTTACTATCAGCAATCTAAAATTTTATTATTATTATTATGAAAATTTAAATTCGCTTACATCTTCGCTTAACCAAATTTGTGGCTCGATAAGCTCAGAGAAAAACTGCTTGTCTGCATTAATGGTGCCTAAATTGACCGTCACATATCTGCCATCAACCAATACACATAATTATATTAATAATAAAAGTAATAAATAACTTTTCGTTTTCTTTGTTTCCTTTAATATGAGAATCTATTTACAAAAAATAATAATATTGTATGTTATTGAAAATACAAACCTAGTTATCTTCATCCATGTATCCAACCATTCAACGTTATTTGGATCTGCAATAACAAACAGGTCATACGTGTTTGACCGTACAAATTTTTTCTTCTTTCCCATTTGTTCACCTATATCCAAAGAAAAACCATAATTTTTGGTTTTCGTATCTTTTTCATTCATCCTTTTGTTATCAACTTTCGCTGGTGTTACGTTCAAAATTTCAAGCGAAGAATCCACAGATTCCAATGCACCAGGAGTTGTCGTCAAGTCTTTTGTTATCGTCTGCCAAATTATTATAACAAATACGTTGCATAAAAGTTGTAAGCGCTGTAAATACTCTTACTAAAATATCATATAAAATAAAATTTAAAAGCATATTACCAAGTTACGGTGTTGAACATTCTTCACCATACTAGCTTTTTGTAAACTGATGATGTTTTCTTCGAGTAGTTTCAATTTATGATTCACGTTCGAAATTTCCGAACTAAGTTTTATGAATCCTTGATTAAGGCTTTCACCCAACTGCAAGATACACAAATCAAAATACTCTTTCGATAACACTTTAATGCATGAGACACTTTCCATATTCTCAGTATGTGGTTGATCTTCTGCTTTTCTTTTTCCATTGTTTTTTTTTGTGAATTCCAAACTTCATATCTAATCATATGACATAAAAAGAAAAACAATAATCACCAACCAAAATTATATAATACACGAAAAAAGTTCATAATTAAATATTGAAAGACTAAAAACAACAAATCGATAGTATTAGTTAATAAAAGAGTAGACTTGCACATATTATACACACAGACCTACAATTTAATGGCACAACACAACTCGACAACGAGACACGAGACAAAGACACAAACCTAAAATAACGAACCTAAGACTCAAAAAAACACTAAAACAGATTCGACACAAGAAACCAAAGAACAAGACACAAACTACACAAATTCTAATAACCTAACGATGAACATAAAACAAATACAATAAAAATAGAGAAATTGAAAGAAATAAGAAGCTTCATAGAACTGAGATAAATCACGTTGAAAAAAAAGAATTAAGATAGATCACAAATTTACAACTTTTTGATCTATGCATATTAACCAACTTGGTGAGATAAAAACGTAGAAATATAATTCTTTGACGGATGTGCAATATTAGGTATATATATAAGTTAAAAAGTTTGTTAGATAAATTCTAAAAAATTTTGTTAGATAAATTCTAAAAAATATTTAGATATTATCTAGTGAATATTAAATGTAATATTAATAATAATTTGAATTAACTGAATCTTATAATGATTTGGTAAAATTGTAATTATTAACTATATGCATAGATAAAACTGTCATTCTCGTATATCAAAAAGGTAGTTTACAAAAAAAAAAAATTAAAGGTGTATTTTTCAAATTATAAGACATAAGAAAGGTATTTTTCAAATAATCCCTATTATTTTATGGTCATATTAATCTGATATTATGTATTTTTGACTTTTTGTTGTGAACTTGTATCGAATCTTGGCATGCATAGCTTTGGGCTAAAACTAATTGTGAACCAAAAACCACTAGTGGTATTTCTTATATTAACTCTCTAATTATGTGTATTAATAGCGTGAATTTGATGTGTTATGTTTTTAGTGCATTTTTATCTCTTATTTAGCATTTATATTAGCTAAATTCAAGAAAATGATGAAAACGAAGTTGGATCGGTTAGCTAGATCGGTTTGACTAAACCGATATGAAGAATTGAAAAAAATTAAAAACCCGGATTGGTTTGGAGGACCGGCCAGTCCAAACCGGTTCAAGCTAATTTTCGCAAAACTAGGGGCCTAGATCGGTTTGGAGGATCGGTCAATCCAAACCGATCTCATATCCAAATAATCAACATTTTGACCTTTTTATGGTTTAAACCAATTTTCAATTGGGTTAACACATTGCCTCTTTTGAATATTATATAAGGTTTTATACCTAATTTTTAGAGAGAACTTTTTATGCCCTAATCTCTTAACCTCTTTATAACAACTTTGTAAGCATTTGAATCTTTGCTTATTTTGGAGACTGATCTTTGTTTTTATTATTATTCTCTTTCTATTTTATGTTTTTAATCATGATTCTACACATTTTCATCTCTAGAACTTGTGTTTTATCCATGATTAGCGAGTAATTCATCTCCAAGTAAAAATGTTAGGTAGACTAGGGTGATCAAGTGATTAAATATGATGTTTAGGGTTGAATAGCTTAAATCTTCAAGAAATAGGTGTGTTTAATGCTAAGATTGACTTGATCAATCAAATTTAGATCATAGGATGAATTGTGTCTGAAAGGTGTTCAATGAAATTCATGAACCAACTATTGTTTGCTAAATGACACTATCCAAGAGATTGTTTTTAGTTAGTTTAGTGGTTTATGATGAATTAGATCTTATTGACTCTTATTGTGTAATTATCCAAGATATTGTTTTTAGTTGCGTGATTAAGAGAAAGATTAGTGCCATGAGAGTGGATTAGTTTAATTAAGAGAATTATAGGCCAATGATTAGCACGAGAAAGTGAGTATTTGCAAAATAGAATGTTATTTGATCACCCGAGTCAATTACCTTTGTCCATTTGCTAAGTATTTTATCTTGATTTACAGTAGGGGTGTTCATTTCGGGTAACGGGTCAGGTAATAGCGGGTACGGGTCGGGTATAGGTAGTTCGGGTATAGAAAATTAATACCTAAAGCATACCCGTAAATTATGGGTTGGGCAGTGACGGGTACGGTTCGGGTAAGGGTTGGATCCAGTAGTTAAAATCAATACCCGTTTAATACCGAACTCGTAATATATTATATAAATTTGACTAATATGTATATTAAAATTTAAAAATAGTATAATGTTTGATTATAATATTATATTCTTACAAAAAAGGTTTAGAAAGTTGAATATAATAGTAACAAAATTGAAAAAAATGACATAAAATAACCGATTATGTAAGTTTTGTTAACGTTTATTAAATCATATATATATATATATATATATTATAACACAATATTTAAATTTATTTCGAAAATTATTATCAATATAGTTAAGTTTTGAAATAATTTTATAATTTTTTTTATGTAAATGGGTATTTCGGGTACCCAGATGATTACTCTTACACGATCCTTACCCGATTCTTATCCGTTTAAAAAAATTTTCTTGACCCAAACGGGTAATTATCATTACTGTTGACTTTTGCTTGCTTGACTTTTTGTTGACTTTTGTTTAATGTTTAATTTAGAATGTTTGATTCGAACCACAATTCTATTATGGCTTATACTAGATTAGATTCTCATAAATTTTATGGCTTAGACTAGACTAAGTTACTATTAGTTTGACCCAAAAAAATCTTACTATTAGAATTCTCGTTGTTACTTATCTTGGTGCATTTGTTTCATTTACAAGCTTTTGTTTGGGTTACCACACATGTTTTATCAATTACAAAAGAAGCTAATATAGGTTTCTATTGTACAAAATATCATCAAACTTCCTCCTTATTTTTTCGAATTTAGATTAATGATTAAAAAGGGGCTAAAACAAGCCCAACTACTATTCAAGTGAAAAATAAAAAAACAGAGCAGAGAATAGCAATAGCAAACATGAAGGGGAAAGACAAAAACAGAGGAAGGACCTCAAGGTCTTTCAAACTCAAAAAGAGCACCAAGCCAAGAAGGAGGACCCAAGGCAACGTAAAAGTGCCATTGGTTACGCGAAATCACACTTGCAGCCAAGAGATATGTTCCTCTGTTTCTGGACCTTGATTCAAAAGAAAATTGCCATTGCTCAAACTTACTGAAGCAGCAAGCAAGAAAAGCAGAAGATGAAGCTTCAGATAACCAAAGGATGGGATCTGCCACACACTTAACTAGAGAAGAAGCTTCATAAGCAAAAATAACAGAGGGAAAGTGGTGAGATAGCATTGAATCACATGCTCATGAGATCACCTTAAGGTGAGCTTCGGCCTTAGAGATTAAGCCACTAAAAGCCTTTCGGCTATGGAGGATGACTTTGCCAACTGAATCACGGACTACCCAAGCAGCACTTGTTTCTCTTGAATTCATATCCCAATAAAGACTTATATTGCATTTGAGCTAAGGGTGTTTAGGAGGCTTCCACCTTGATCTTTTTGAAGGAACTGAAAAAGAAGGTCCTTCATGTGGATAATCACATTTAGAATTGGCAGAGAACCAAAGGTCCGAGTCCATTTTAAACTTTTCAGTTGCAACTTTTTCTGAAAATAATTCACCTTTGATAAATAAACCATTCCTTGCTTTCCAAATTTCCCAAAGAAACCAAGGAATTGAGTGTCTAAACTTCTCTGGAATTGAAGAATCTTGGTAAACGTTGAAAAGATGATCCATGTTTACAAAGATAGAAGTCTGATGGAAACCAATGCTCGGCTGAGGGATGAAGGAGAAGGCCCAAATCTGTCTTGCATAAGAGCAAGAGAAAAGGCAATGGTTAATCGTTTCATGATCTTGACCACAAAAAGCACAAAAATTTACCACTCTAATAGATCTTTTCACCGAATTATCTAGTATTGGTAGAGCTTGACTAAGCATTTTCCAAATGAAGATCTTTAGCTTAGGTGGACCTATAATCTTTCAGGCCTTCTCTTTGAGGGAATTTAAAGATGGTTGTTGAGAGTGTAAATGGATCAAATCTCCAAACTCTGATTGATGAGCAATCTCATAAGCTAAATTAACAGTGTGACGGCCATTTCTTGTAGGGAGCCAAATGTAAAAATCCTCTCTAGATGGGACTGGCTTAAATGCTTTGATGCGAGTTATGTCTTCCTCGAAAAACCAGTAGGATAAGGCTTCTTCGTTCCAGGATGATGAATTTTCCATAATCAATTCACTAACTTTCAGATCCAGGTTTATCAGAGGTTGTTTTAAAAGTGGTGACCTCTCTCCATGTTGCAACCACTTTGATGTCCAGACATTAAGACTTTTGCCATTTTCTACTCGTTTGTGTAGCCCTTTTAAATAATTGTTTTGCCTTCTTGAATACTTCTCCATGAGTAAGAGACATTCTTTTCAACTAAGGTCGAGATGAAATCTTTACAGGGATGGTATTTGCTTTTGAGGAAGGACGCACATAAGGAGTTGGGATTCTGAAGCAGTCTCCAGCATTGTTTTGAAAGCATAACTAGGTTGAAGCACTCTAAGTCTTTAAAATCCATTCCACCCAAGTGTTTCGATAAACATAATCTATCCCAACTAACCCAAGCTATTTTCTTTTTTTCGGAGAAAGAATTCCACCAAAAATCAATCATGGCTAAGGTGAGGGCTTTGCATGATTGTTTAGGAAGCTTAAAGCATGTCATGGCTTAAGAAGGGAGGGTTGAAGCAACTACCTTGATTAATGTTTCTTTCCCTCCTTGAGAAAGGAGCTTACCAAACCAACCTAACATATTGGATTTGAACCTCTGGTTTATGAAGTCTAACATCTTTATTTTAGAACCAGAGAAAAACTCAGGAAGACCAAGGTAAAGGGATGAACCACCAAGCTGATGAATGTTAAGAATGGATTTGAAGAATTGTTGATAGTATTCATTTGTTCCTGAACTGAAGGTAATTGCATATTTGGAATGATTAATTTCCTGGCCTGAAATCGCTGCATATTCATCTAAAATGGCTCTGAGATTAAAGCATTGTTGGAAGGTTGATTTGCATATGAAAAGAGAGTCGTCTACAAAGAGGAGATATGGTTGGCCCTCGATGGTGAAATTGAAGGCCTGAGATGAGACCTTTAGATTCTGCTTTTCTGAGGGCGTGAGAGAGGCCTTCTGCACATAGCACAAAGAGGAATGGAGAGATTGGATCTCCTTGCCTAATTCCTCTTTTTGGTGAGATAAAACCAAAAGCTTGGTCATTCATTAATACAGAGTATTTGACGGCTGTGACGCAAGCCATTACCCAATTAATCCATACTTTGTTGAATCCCATAGCAACGAGAATTGCTTTAAGATAATTCCAATCAACCCTGTCGAAGGCTTTGGACATGTCTGTTTTTACAGCAAGGAAAGATTGAGCAATTAAAGATTTTGAGTTCAAGCTGTGGGTGATTTCATGAGCCATAATTATGTTATCAGATATTAATCTGTTTGGAACAAAGGCAGACTGCGAATTTGAAACTAGGTTAGACAAAAAGGGTTTCAGTCTGGCCACTAAAACCTTGGCAACAATTTTATACATCACATTACAAAGGCTTATAGGCCTAAGCTCTGTCATCTTTGTAACTTCTGGTACTTTAGGCAGTAGACATATGTGGGTGAGATTCCAGTCTTGCGGTATGATTCCAGTTGAAAAGAAATTCTGAATTTCTGAGCAGATTTGATTGCCGATAATATCCCAGTACTTGTGAAAAATATAGCAGTAATGCCGTCCGGACCTGGAGCACTATTTGGATTGATGGAGAATGCTGCTTTTTTAATATCGGCGTTAGTAACAGGCCTTGTGAGATTGGTGTTCATGAATTCCGAGACCTTTGGCAAGAAACCTTCAAAGAAGTTAGATGTTGAATCTGAGCAAAATGAATTGAAGAGATTGCTGAAATAATCAACAGCTACTTGAGCTTTTTAAGATTCAGCTTTTTGAGTGTTGTCTTGTGTATCTATCAGAGTCTCAACAACGTTCCTGCCTCGTCTTGCTTTTACAAAATGGTGGAAATATTTGGTGTTCTTGTCTCCTTCAATAAACCACATGATTCTGCTTTTTTGGAGCCAATACAACTCTTCTTCTCTATATGCATTGATGAGTTTTTTCTTAAAAAAGAAAATTTTTGCTGTTAGAGGATGCACATCTGATTGAATTTGTTCCAATTCATCTTCTATAGCTATTATAGCTTGAGCTGCATTTGATTTATTAGTCTTTTTCCAGTGGCTAAGAGCACGTCTAGTAAGCCTGATTTTGTTTGAGAAAGAGTTGTTTGAAGATTGATCAGACCAAGTTTGCAGGATGAGGTCATCAAACTTCCTCCTATCGTAACTAAAAAATATCTTTTTCTATTTTACTGTTTACAAAAGAGAATTTTCTTTCAAATTTTTTTATTTTTATATATATAAAAATAAATGTCTTCTCTCGAGGTTCACTAGCGAAGAAGATTTTTTAAAACACAAAAAAATAATATTATTTTCGTAACCTATTGGTCAATGTCACATTTTAAATGAGACTAATATGGGGTCTCCTAATTAGCTTCAGGAAAAGCTCAAATAATTTATGGCACTTGGACAAAATATAATTTTTAACTTCTTATATTTAATTTATTACAAATTATTAAATAATTTACTATAAGAAGTTTATATGTTAGATTTCAACCGAAAATTTTATTTTAAAACTAATTATTATCTAAAATTATATATAACTTTTATAAACGAATAAAATACCTTTTAATTAACCATACGTGGATAAGAATCTTGGAGCGTTCGCATTTCTTGTCCTTCTAACTAAGTCGTTACTGATTAGCTCTAAGTTAACTAAAAAAATAGTAAGAAAATTTGAAATTTCTAGATAACTAGTCATGTTAGCTACTTCAAATTTGTTTGTATCAAATTTGATTTACCTTGTTGATCTATCATTTTATGGATTTGTGTCATTTATATAACTTGGTCATTATAGTTACACATTTAAATATATCCAATATTGTTTTTCTTTTATATAATCATTTGAAATTTGAATGAAGAGTTCGTGGAAAAAAAAGAAATAGATCTGTTAAATATGTTATGTATGAAATTTTAATTGGTATATCTACCTATCACAACACATTTACATTATTTATAGTTTTTATTTTGCAGAAAATGTTTTACTAAACTAATGGTAAGCTCAATTATACATTATATCTTAAACATGTTATCAACAACCGTTGGCCTAATCATGTGTATATAGGTTATGGACCTAACATTCCAAATTCCCACAGTTTTATAGAAAAATAATTAATTATGATTATACAAACCGAAACCAAACCGAACCAAAAAAACCAAACTTGAAAAATGAAAAACCGAACCGAACAAACCCGATTTCTAAACCAAACTAAATTAAATTTTTATTCAGTTCAATTCGTCACAAAAAAAATGAAAACGAACCTAAAAAACCGAATGCCCGCTCTTAACCCCATATTGTATAAATAGGATATTGTCGATATAAATGCAAACCAATTGTTACACCATTATATAATTACATCACAAATTGGATCATTAACCAAAGAAAGTTTATATTAGCAATATAATTGTGATAATTGCAATGAATTTATTTATTTATTTTGTAGCTGTTAGTAGATAGAATTAGAATGTCCATTTTGGACTCGATCCCGTAACCTGATGCGAGAAGACAACGCGAGTAACCACTGGACTAAGTGTTGCTGAGCTGCAATACATTTATATCCTAAAACTAGGGCTGGACATTCGGATTTCGGATCGGTTTCGGATCGGTTTTTTTGGTTTTCGGTTAACCGAAATTGGAAAATATAAAAATCGTTCGGGCTTTTAGTCAAAATCGGTTCAGTTCGGTTTTTAAAAATTCGGTTTTAAGATTTTTTATATAATCCATTTTGTATCCGAAAAGCCGAGAAATCCGAAAAAACCCAAAAAAATCCGAAAAAACCCGAAAAAATCCGAAAAACCCATGCAAACCGAAAAAATTTGTAAACCTACAACATAAAATTAAGTATGACATTAAGGATTTAGGGTTATTAGTTTGTGAATTTCGGTTTAATTCGGTTATCCAAAATTAATTCGGTTCGGTTCGGTTTATTGAAAAAACCGAAAGTTGTAAGAATAAAAATCCATTCGGTTTTCAACCTATAAACAGTTCGGTTTCGGATCTGATTTTTTAGCTCGGTTTCGGTTTGAATTTCCGGTTTCGGTTTATTATGCCCAGCCCTACCTACAACTATAAATGATGGTTACTCAATTTCATATCTAATTCCAAAAAAAAATCATCCAGCAAAAAAAAGAGCAATTACTGAAAGACGAAATAAAATTTATAGTTTTTTTATAGTTAATTATCAAATTCTAAAATTAAATTTCGCTATTTTACAAAACTGTCATTCATCTCTGTACATCATCACATCAGATCAAACCAAACAANAAAAAAAAAAAAAAAAAAAAAAAAAAAAAAAAAAAAAAAAAAAAAAAAAAAAAAAAAAATCAAATTCAACATCAATTTGGTTCACCGCCGGAGAATTGTTTCACCGAACAAGCAACAACTTGAGCCCATTGTTTCAATCTCAACTTCATCGTCTCCGGATCATCACCTTTTTTTTTCAAAATTCAATTCTCAATAATCACATCAAAAATCACAACAAATTTCAAATTAGACTTACCTTGATCAACGATCGTTGTGCTTGAATTACTAATTTCACCTTCAGATGCGATTGAAGACAAAGACGAAGTTCTTGATAATCTATTACTATACTGTTTATTAACAGCACAGTATAATCCAAGAGCTGGAAGAGTTTCTGATAATCTCGGATCTAAATCAGGTGAATCTGGCTCAAATCCAAATCCTAACTCGATACATCCTTTTAGCTCTTCTAGATCTTCGTCTGTAACGCTCTTACTCCGACCTAGTCGACCTAATGATTGTTTACCTTTCTTACGACGCCAAGCTTCTTCACGATCGGCGTCTGGAGACCATGAGTGTTGCTTTACTAGTGGTCTAGGCGGTGGTTGCGGCGGTTGCGACGGCGGCGCGTTGCGTTTTGACATTTGGAAGCTGCTAGGTTTTTTTGTTTTGGGGGCTAATCGCTACTTTTTATGTTTTTTGATTTCATACGCAAAACGCGTGCGGAGCACTTCTTATATATATATATATATATATATAAAAGTTAAATTAATAAATTAGAAATCTACCCCTTAACTTTTTTTTTTACTGTAATTTTCCTTTTTTAGCTTTTTGGTTTAATTCAAATTTGTATATTGACTTTTTTTTTTTTTGCAAGGTAATTTATCTTAATTAGGAATGAAATATTGTTACTATTAAATATGGATTGTTTACTTTTTTTACATAAGATCACAAAAATTAAAGGAAAGGTTATAAAAAAACAGAAATCAAAGTTCTTGCTTTTGGTCATTAATTATTCAATCATTAATATTTACAATTTTTTTAAAAAATTTTTTAATGATGGAGTATAACAATCATAGATAAACAATTCATTGTGAGTCTTGTGACCAAAATTTAAGATAAACAATTCAAATTCTATTCCTTCATAATACATTAAATGATTCAAAAACTCAGTAAAATGAATTTCAAACTACAATATAAACTCTTTTAATTAATATTTTGTTTTTTTAACAATTTTATAAAATAATTTTTTTTCTGATTCTATATTTGATTTTTCTTTTTTTTTTCTCTTTGGAAATTAATACTACTATAAAATAATACTTTTGTATTATAAATTGGTGTGATCTCAATGTTGTTAATTTATTAATATTTTACTATATAATCATGGACGAAACTACTAAGAAGGATGGTGGGTCAACTGACCCACCCAAAATTATTGTACATTTTTTTAGCTAAAATTGTTACAATTAGTCATTTTAGTGATAATTTTCATGAGTGAAACTCTTAATTTCAAGTATAATATTAAAAAAAAAATTGATGATCCTGGTATTCGAAGCTTCGAAAATCTTTGAATAGGTCCAAAACATCTGCAGTCATCAAAGATATTCAGGAGAACTGCCGAAATTCACCCTATTTTAATTGACGGTGGTCAGGATTAAAATTCTTATTTCAATATATATATATTTATATTTATATTTTGACTCATTTACAATTATTTTTTTGGTTCGCCATATAATTATGATAATAGAAACAATAGTTTTCTAGCCAACCATGAAAGATATTTTTTAAAAAAGTAAAAGTTAACTTTCTCTTTTTGCATTCTCTTTTTAGTGTTTGAATCTTTACATCACCAATCTTCTAGATTTTTATTTGTTAAAGGTAACAATGTCATTGTAATATTGCATGAAAAAAAAAGATAGTCAAGGACCAAAATTCAGAACTAGAAATAGTATAATCCAATAAAGACATCGTTGACGTATGGAATCTAAAAATTAACAGAGCAAAAAGTGACTCTGACAAAAGTAACTAATTGGGTCAACATGATCAGTCAACGGTTGGTGAAAATTTTAAGTCTTTTTAACAAACATAAATATTAGTATGTTTTTCTCATTCTCTCAATAATTATTGGGATATGATGTTCATTTTTATTATTAATTTGTCACTAAAAGTACAAAGAAAAACACAATGTTAAGCAAAGGATCCGATGTTCATATAACATAAAAATTTCTCAAGTCTTTTTAACAAACATTATAATGTGTTTCGTTGACAAAAAAAATATATAGTTTTAGCCAAAATGGTATGTTTCATAATAATAATATAAGATGTTTTCAAAATCCAAAGTAATAAAATAATTTAAATAAATAATATTCTACTAAAGACTTAAAAACAAAATGATGTGCAATAATTTTTTTCTAACTTTTTGCGTTTTCCCACCAAAAAAATAATAATATCTCTCAAGTTATTTGAGATGGTTGGTATTATTTTTATTACTAATAACAATTTCTCTCTAATTAAATGTTGTACACAAAATGATTGTGTGTAATTAACAAAAAAAAAACTTTTTATTACTCTTTTAAAAATTTTAATACCCGCGCTTTTAGACAAAACTACTTACATATTGTAACGGAGGGAGTATGTTTTATTCATGCTTCTTAACAAACACAATACAAATTTATTAGATTTTTCCCTTTTTTAAGAACATTTTTGATCACATCAAATTAATATCGTAGGACTGGTTCGAGAGCCATAAATTTTGTTTGGTTTTAAAACCGGTTCTCACTCTATATACTTTTAAAATATTTTTTTTAACACAAATTTCCATTGAAGATTAGTAGTTTGATACAAATTGATCCTTTAATATAATAAAGGATACAAAACATGGCATATAACCAAAACAATGAAATGAATTACTAGACGAAAAATGTGTCTTTGCCAACAAATGTGCAGCTTTATTAAAATCCTTGTAAATCCATTTAGTTTGTACTGCTTCAAACTTGTTACACCAATAGTTATAGTCCAGGAGCCAATTCCGTATTTGTAAGTTATGAACCCGATTTGTCATAATGTTGTGTGGAAGTTGAGAATCACCTTCAAAAATTACCCTCCGATATCCTAATCTCCAAGCACTTTGCATAGCCATTAGTAGAACTTGAGCCTCAACTTCAAGGGTTGTTGATACCAGGTGATCGGTACTTTGGCAAGCTTTAACAAATGATCCTTGATCATTACGAAATATCCGATAATTCGTTTACTAAAAAATTGAAGACCAACCCATTGGGATGATCCATATAAACTTTACGCATCTAGAATTAGTGATTCGTGAGCGGTAAAATTTAGCATAAAACAATTATAACAGGAAAAAAAGAATTTACATAAAAAAATAGAGCGGTTTTAAGAAAATCAAACTTTTGAGTTTGTATTCTAAACATATCAAAAATATTTATTTCAAAAAGATCATAGAAAACGTTTTTATTTCCAAAATATATAAACTTTAAATTGTTAAAAATTTTAGATTTAAATTGTAAACTCCAAACTAAACAATAATTATTATTTTTCAAAACAAACTCCAATTAGTGAATCCAACTATAAAAAGACTTAAACGATAAACTCTTTAAAATTATCTTTTTAGATTTCTGGTATTTTAGAAAAAAGAACATTTTAATGATATTTTATAACAAAACAATAAGTGATAATATTTTTAGAATATAAACTTAATTTTATGGTATTTTGTGAAAATCCTCAATAAATTATTGATTACATCATTTTTTTATTAAAAAAATTGCTCTTAAATGAGGGAAAAAAGTCCTTGTATTCTGTAAAATAACTAAACATTTAAGATTCAACAATTGGAACCGTTCACACAATATTGTTATGTCCTGTCTTTTGTGAATGACTTTCTGCTAAAGTCATTATAAGCTGTCCACATGACTAAGCCAAGCTGTGCCTTGGTTGAAATAATTAAAAAATAGAAAAGAAGCTTTCTTTGTTTTAGACTTTAAACTTCGTAAGCAAAGTTGGAATCTTTTCTCCACTCAAAATCATAAAATCAGGTAAACCGGTCAAAATCAGTTGATGAAATTGATTGAAACCGGTTTGAATATTGTCTTCTCGGTTTAAGACTAAAGTTAACATGAAGAGACTAAAAAAAACTTCAAGCCCATTTAATACCACAACTAAATGGGTTTCAATAATTCAGCCTTTGCCATTTCACAAGTTTTGTCATTTTCCTTTAGCTGCTTCACTTTACAAAACTGTCTGAATGTAAAAATTGTAGGTTTATTAACTCTTAACTAATGGAGAATTTAACCTAGGGCTGTAATTCGGGTCGTTTCGGGTCGGAAATTTTGGTTTTTGGTTATTTCGATTTTTGAATTTGTGCCCCGAACTAAACCGAATAGAATTTCGGTTCAGTTCGGAAATCGGTTTATTCAGTTCAGTTTTTTATTTTGAAAGTTCGGTTTATTCAGTTAATTTTCGGTTAAATTTTGATTATTTTTTCGGTTTTTTCAAGAAAAAATAAAATAAACCGCGCGGTTATCGGTTCGGTTACCGAAATTGATTTTTGTGTCGATTGGTTATTGAAACATAATTCAGTTCGGTTCGGTTTATATTTTCACCCCTAATTTAACCAAATGATTGTGGTCTAGTTATTACACTTAAGGAGAAGTTACATGTTCGTTTAGACCAGTGATAGATTTTCCTTACATGTGGAACTGTGATCCAAAATGGAGGAAAAATGATCGATTAGTGCATGTATACTTTTGATGGTCATTTTTTCGGTGTTCACTTTTTTAAGCTTACTAAACAGTGCTTAAACTGTCTAATATATTAAATTACGTTTTTGTGCTCTCTAAAATTAGTTTTCAAGTACCTTGTACCGACACGCTGTCAGATTACCAAGTAAAAATGTTGACGTATAAGAAAATAAAACCGACTCATATTTGTTGACTTTAGTCTAATACTAAAACGACATCGTTTAGCATTGATACAAAAAAATCTCTAATTGATCGTTGGTGACCCATTAACCCAGATTAGGAATTGAATTGGCAAAGTGGGTCATGTTTCTTTTTATCAACTTTTTCCGACGACACTAATTCAGTGTCGGTTCACAAAATTTAGAGAAACAAAGTAATCTAGATTTGAGTAAACACTTCTTGACTTGATATTCAAAGTTAATATGATATGTTACCTAATTCGAAATATTTTAAAATCGTGTTTAATCAAAAGTATATTTTAGAGCTAAATCCATAAATCTTAGATATAACCTCTAAACATAGGTGCGATCTTCATTCTATAGACGTTTTGTTTTTAATATATTTTTGAGCATATATAATCAAAAGTATATTTTTGAGCATATATAATCTTAGATATAAAACTTTTTCTTCATCGTGGTTTATTGTTATTATCACTTTTCCTTTTATCGTTTTTTTATTGTTATCATTTTATTATAATTTTTTATTCAACTTAATTTATTATGTACAAGGTACTAATAATTCGTGCCATGCGAAAAACATATAATTTATTAAATACTTTAGTAAAAAACATATATTTAATATAATAAAAATATAACATTTTTTAAGAGTAATTTCTTGAAATACCATCTTAAAATTCCAAAAATACCACACACTTCCAAAAGTTCTATAAATACCATACACTCCTAAATGTTCCAAAAATACCACAAACATAAAAATAGAATTTTAAGGATTTAAAATTTAAAATTTGAGTTTGGATTCAACAAATAGAGTTTATGGTTTAGTTTTGAAGGAGGTGTGGTTTGGTTTTGAGGTTTTAAGATTCAAACTACAAATTTTGAAGCTATTTCAAATTTTGTGGTATTTTTGGAACAAAAACATCTTTATGGTATTTTTGAAAAAAAAATTGTGGTATTTTTGAAACTTTTAGGAGTGTGTGGTATTTTTGAAACTTTTAGGAGTGGTGTTTTTGGAATAATTCTAAATTTTTGTGCTATTTTTGAGAATTCCTCTTTTTTAATAAAATTTAGTTTAGCTTTATAATTTTATAATAAATGTATTGTATTTCATTAGATTGTATTGTATTGTATTGTATTGTTTATCTAGCTCTCATCATCTTTCAGTTTGTTTCTCCGGTTATTAGTTGGCCTTGGTTTCTCTCCGTGTTATGTCTAGTTGAGCTTCGGTGGTCTTGGTTAGAGGTTGCTCGTTTAGTCTCTGAAATTACTTTGGTAGTTGTATGATTGATCTTTAGTGACCCTCTGGCAAGTTTCTAGATCGTCGCCGTGCCGGTATCCTGGGTGTGATAGCTTTGGTTTTTCTTCCTTTGTTTTGTTTGTTTTTTTCTTTGGTTTTGCCCGGTATGCTGAATCTATATTGTATGTCGGTTCCGCCTTATCAATATATCTTGGTCTCTTGGGTTAAAAAAAAAAAGTATCGTATTTCATTAGATTTGTATTTTATAATAATAAGTAAACATTTTGTTTTATATTAAACTTGCACAACAAGTATATTTAACATTGTGTCGCTTTAATAAAATTCCCATATTTCTCACTCGCTGATGTCTCTGTAACCCTAATTTGAGAGCTCTTCTCTTTTGCGATCACTAAGAAAATGGCGGGTACAAGTTCATCAATCGCTCCTTCCCTTTCATGCCCATCAAAAACCCTTAAGTCTTCTAAAGTTGGAACCTTTGCTCTTCCCAATATCGGATTCCTCTCATCTTCAAAGTCTCGAAGATGGTTAAAAGCCATCGTCGTTGGAAATGGTACTGGATCTTCCATTGGTGCTCGAATGGTTGCTTCAAATGCGATTAAAACTCCTGATGTTTTTCTCGATTTCGAGACTTGTGTATTCAAAAAGGAGAAAGTCTCTCTTGCTGGTCAGGATGAGGTTTGATTATTTTTAATTTCTGGTTCTGTTTTAGGGTTTTTTAATCATCATTATGTATGATTGTAGTTAATTGTTTTGTTTTGTTTAGTACATTGTGAGAGGAGGAAGAGATTTGTTTAAGCATCTTTCTGATGCTTTTAAAGGGATTAAACAAATTGGTGTTATTGGCTGGGGATCTCAGGGACCTGCTCAAGCTCAAAATCTAAGGGATTCACTTGTGGAAGCAAAGTCTGACATTGTTGTTAAGATTGGACTTAGAAAAGGCTCTGGGTCATTTGAGGAAGCAGAAGCTGTTGGATTCACCGAAGAGAGTGGTACTTTAGGTGATATGTGGGAACCGGAAACTATATCTGGAAGTGATCTTGTATTGCTTTTAATCTCTAATGTTGCTCAAGCTGATAACTATGAGAAAATATTCTCACATATGAAGCCAAATAGCATACTTGGTTTGTCACATGGGTTTCTATTAGGACATTTACAGTCAATAGGACTTGATTTCCCAAAGAATATCAGCGTAGTAGCTGTTTTTCCTAAAGGAATGGGTCCATCTTTGAGAAGGCTTTACCTTCAAGGGAAAGAAATCAATGGTGCTGGAATCAATGCTAGTTTTGCTGTCCACCAGGATGTTGATGGTAGAGCCGCAGATGTTGCTCTGAGATGGTCAGTAGCACTTGGTTCTCCATTTACTTTTGCTACTACCCTTGAACAAGAGTATAAGAGTGACATCTTTGGACAAAGAGGTGTGACTTCATCCATCCTTACCTGTCTTTCTTTCAATCACTCAATCACATGCTCAAATGCAAGCAACATACATATTTTCTTGTTGTTAGGCATTTTGCTTGGTGCTTTTCACGGAATCGTGGAGTTCTTGTTTAAATGGTACACCACAAATAGGATAATGAGTGAAGAATTAGCTTACAAGAACACAGTAGAGAGCATCACCGGAATAATCTCAAGAACCATCTCTACACAGGTTAGTAAGAAGATAGAGACCAGACTTATTATTCGGTTTAAATTTGGCCAAATCAAAAATCAAATTTTAAAACCGTTTATCTGATGGATTGTCCAGGGTATGTTAGGTGTTTACAACATCTTATCCCAAAAAGGTAAATATCTTTTCGAGATTGCATACAGTGCATCTTTCTATCCATGTATGGAGATTCTCTATGAATGTTATGAAGATGTAGCAACTGGAAGTGAAATCAGAAGTGTTGTTTCAGCCTGTCGTCGCTTTTATGTAATAATTCTTCTTCAAACGTATGTATACTCCAAAACAAAGTCAGTTTTGATGGCTTGTAAACACACAGGATAAGGAAGGATTACCTGCATTTCCGATGGGAAATATTGGTCATAAAAGAATGTGGACGAAGGTTGGTAAACGAGTCAGGAACTCTCGACTAGCTTGTGACTTAGGTCCATTGTGTCCCATAACTGCTGGAGTTTATGTCGCACTTATGATGGCTCAGGTACATTACTCATACTATACTAACTAGGAATCTCTTATATCTTGAGTAGTTGAGTGACTTGTTGAAATCTATAATGAATGGTAGATCGAGATCTTGAGGAAGAAAGGTCACTCGTACTCAGAAATCATAAACGAGAGTGTGATTGAAGTAGTAGACTCTCTAAACCCGTTTATGTACATAAAAAGGAATGCCCTTTATGTTGGACAATTGCTCATCAACAGCGAGATTAGGAGTAAGTAAATGGGCACCTATAAACTTGACTCAACAAGCTAGGATGACTGTAGAAACTGCTCAACCAATCAACAGAGATTTAATTAGCAACTTTCTCACTGATCCAGTTCATGATGCTATCAAAGTTGTTTGTGCACATCTTAGACCAACTGTTGATATCTCTGAGCCTGAAGATACGGACATAGAAGAAGATCTGGCGCTGGCAATGTCAAACATAGAGAACAAAAATAAAAAATTTACTCATTTGAGAGTTTAAATAATAATAATAAGTTAAAAGAGTTTTAGAAATCCACCCCTTAACCTTTTTTTTTACTATATTTTCATATTTCTCTCTTTTTTTTTGTTTAATTCAAATTTGTTACAAAAGTCAACAATGTCGTCTGCGACATTTAGACTACTTACAATGGGGGTTAAATAAAATTATTCAACCACTTAACCCCTATAATGGAAGGTTGAATAAAGAAAAAATGAGGTGGCAAAAATGGGGTTGAATACATTCAACCGAGTTGAATAACAATTTTAGGATCCCATGATGACATTTGTCATCATGAGATTGGTTGCCAAAAATTAAATATTTATTGTATATAGATAATGTTAGGTGCTAAATTTCTATTGTTTCTTGAGATTATAGATTTTTTTTTCACCCAAATTATTTGTGCTCAATTATTGTGTAGTAAATTTTTTTTTATATTTATAAATTTAATATCAAAATTCATAATTTTTTTTTCTATATAAATAGAAACTTGTTTCATTTGATTTGGACAGATAAAAAAATTGTCAATGGATCCCAATAAAAATCCTTTTAATACCCAAAATTCTACTAATTACCCTTTTAACTACTCAAATCCCAAT
>OVBE01008970.1:0-16549 GCA_900406425.1 Iberis pinnata | reverse complement strand
TAATTCGATTCCACGCAGTAGTTATGTTTTCCAGTAGTATAAGAGTTTACTATAGATCGATTATTTTGCAGCAAAATCTTTGAGTGAACGCTGTGAGAACAGCACTGACTTTAATCGAAATTTATGAAAATGATAAGTATTCTTGTTATTTTCCTTTAAGTTACAATCCTTTTTTTCTAGAAAATTTTACAAAATTTTTTGGAATGAAATTTGGAATCCCAGCTCCCTTCAAAATATTTATACTCTCCAACACAATAAATGTGTTGATTCTCTTTTAAATATTTTTAAGTAACAACAAATCTCGCCACTAAATCGGCGTGATTTTTAGAAGTCAACGCACTCCAGGTTGACGGTTTTTTGGGTTCGGACTCGATTTTCTTACTTGGATTCGGCCTCGACTCTCTTGAGCTTGGTGTGGGACCCATGTGTGGTCAAACATAAATATCCCACATTGGAAAACTAGTCAAAAATTAACTAGTATATAAGGAATCCAATATCCCAAATTAGTATGAGGCCTTTTGGGATGGTACCCAATAGGAAATCCGTGCGGGTCTTTCTGGCCTAAAACGGACAGTATCATACTAAGGGTTATTGGGTTTGGTAGTAGCGGTCCAGGGAGTGGGGCGTTACACTCGGCCTCGGCTCTCTCTTGGGCTTGGACTCGGCTCTATCTTGGGCCCAGACTCGTCTCTCTGTTGAGCTCGAACTCGGCTCTCTCTTGGGTTCGGACTTAGTTCTCTCTCTAGGGCTCGGCCTCGGCTCTCTCTTGGGCTCGGCCTCGACTCTCTCTTGGGATCGGTCTCAACTCTCTCTTGGGCTTGGCCTCGGCTCTCTTTTGGGCTTGGACTTGTCTCTCTCTTGAGCTCGGACTCGGCTCTCTCTCTTGGGCTTGGACTCGGCTCTCTCTCTTGGGCTTAACCTCGGCTCTCTCTTAGGCTCGGCCTCGGCTCTCTCTTGGGCTCAGACTTGGATCTCTCTTGGGCTCAGACTTGGATCTCTCTTGGGATCAGACTTGGATCTCTCTTCGGAACGGTCATAAGGATGCGCTCATATTTACAGATCGTATAAAACAATAAACGACTAACTCGAACGTCGGTAATATCTAACTTATACGTTCGATATAACATGTCTGCAAAGTCTCGATCGTATCATCATGCTAAGGTTCGGTTATCCGACGATAATTAAGCCCAAGCACAAAGGCAGTCGTAACTTGTCCTGCAATCCGTGAAGAAATGGAAAAAATCCAGAATCTACGAAAAGGTAAACTGGAAAAGGAAGATTTCCGCGGAATAATGGAAGATGGAAAAAGAAGACGAACCAACCTCGAAGCCTATATAAGAGAGATGAGGAGGAAGATATCAAGATACATTCAACTCTCCGCACCAAAAGACTTAGGGCTTTAGAATTTTTTTCCGCATTTGTTAGCGAGCTGCGACTCGATTAGGTTTACTAGTCTTAGGTGTTCGTACTACAAAATTCGCCAACAGCTCACGTAGCAGAGGCTTATCACCTGTTGTAACACGCTCATACGCAGATTCGGAATAAGATTACTTTTATCCTCCTTTTGTTCTTAAGTTCTTATTCGTATTTTATTATTTTCGTGTTCTGATCTTTCCGCGTTTGACGCACAAAAATTTGGGATCTCTGGAAAGTTAGGGTACTCTCTGATTTTTTGTAACTAACGGAAATCGACAATGCGAATTTCGGTTCCCACACTCTCTTGTCTGAGCCGAGCTTGGCATCTTTGGATGCACCAGCCCAGTCTCCTCTCTTTGGCCCTCATCCTTGTTCCAAGTTATTTCTGAAAAGACTGTTAGGATTACGGAACAATTGCCATATTTCAGGAGACGTTGAGCTTATCTCTCCGTCTCCTTTAGAGAACCCAAACATAGTTAGATATGGCTTTTGTTGTGAATTTGAGTTTTACTTTATGACATGCAGACTTTCATTTCCTTTTCCTGAGATCCTTATACGCTATATGCATGATCTTGGGCTTACTTTGCCGCAACTTTTCCCGAACATCAGTCGCATGGTGGTTGGGTTGCAGACTCTCGCGGAAGAAGCCGGTTTTGAAATCAATGTCCGATCACTCACTCGCCTTGAGGCGATTAGGAAAGTCCCCAAATAACCAGGTTTCTTTTATCTTCAGTCAAATCAAGGTTGTTACAATCTTTCCGGGTTCCCAACAAAAGATGAGGATTGCAAATAAGCATACTTCTACTTTCTAGTAAACGAGTCCACTTTCGGTCATCTTTCCCATTTAGCAGTTGGAACTTAGGCTTCCAAATCGGGTTAGCGGTGCTGGTTTTAGGTTCTTTGCACTTATTTTTGAATATGTTTTACTCTTTTATTTTCTAACACTTGTTGTTGTTGTTGTTTTTTTTTGCAGTGCCGCTTCGAAAGAAAGGAGGCAAGATTCCGCTCTCATCCGAACCCACCGGTTTCCTAGCTGCTAGCCGCAACGCGAAATGCTTGGGAAACATTCACTTCGGAGAGGATCTTTGAATCCTCACAACGCCTCAGATACTTTGCTGATTCTTAGCTCTCTTTTCTTCACCCTGAAGAACTTGCCGATAATTTCATTTATTTTGCTTAAAGATGTTTCTTGACCTTTTATTGTTTCTTCTTGATAGCTTACTTTCTTGTTTCTAGCTCTCGGCGAAATTCAGGATTCCAAAATTTCTTCTTACCGTGCTACAAGGAAATCTTAAAACGTTGCTGCTCAGCCAGTTGGTGTATCAACATGACGCGAGGCACCCCCCATCGCTCCCAACACTATCCCAACTGCCTCTTTCACCTTTGTTGCCTCTCTTCCTGTCCCCTCGGAAAAAAGGACAAAGAGAGATGGGAAGGCTCCTGCGGTGACAACTGATCACTTGGCTCTCACAAAATTCAATCCCTCGCCCGTCATTTCCCTCTCTGTCTTTAAGGATGCTTCACATCTCACAGAGGGAGCTCCCTCTACGCAAGGGTCTCTGAAAAGAAAGCTCTTGGAACTAGAGAAAGGGTGGGGCAATGGAAAGAGGCGTATGTATGACTAGGGCTTCGAGTACAACTCGAACAAACCGATCGTTTTAGATTCGGACTAGTCGTCTCGCCTCTTTCGTCATTTTTGCTTTGACGGTTGCAGGATTCCGGCAATTCAGGATCTCCCAGACGAAGTTCGTAAAAACTACAAGAAGTACTCCAAGAGTGTATGCGAGATTAGCACAATACAACTTTTTATTTTGTTCAGCATTTACTAAGTGTTGACATGCTTTCCTCCCTTTTGTTTATGCAGACCTTAGGTTGGTACAACAATTCTCTCGACATATTTTGTTGCCAGCTTACCGCAGGCAAGGATGGATATGGTTTGAAAGCTATCGAGGATCAGATTGCTTCACTCACTGCTCAACTGAGAGAATTTCAAGATGGTGAGATCTGCGGAAACTATCGCTTGGAGTTTACGGAAACCGCTGCGATGGGCGCAAGGTAAGATCGGCGCGATATACACAAGAAGTTTAAGGTGGTGATATCTAAATCCTTTGCATACTTCCAAGAAAAGGAAGCACTTTTGGCTAAAAAGGCTGATCTCGCATCTTGCCTCAAGGCACTTATCAGTTCTCGGGAAGTTTCCGCAGCGCAAGCTAGAAAGGAAGCAAATAAACCTGCTGTCGGGATGGTTCGAGATGGGATAAAGCAGGTGAGACTTCACCTTGCAACTCGAGATGTCGCCTATGAGTCTTTGACATATTTTTGCGAGGTTAGTGACAACCTTGAGCTCCTTGCAGATATTATTAAGTGCGAGATTCTGGATCTCAAGGCGGAGCTTGAGGTCCTTAGTGTTGATAGTGAGGCCGCGAAGAAGGCGTCTGCTGAAGCCAAAGCGAAGATCCCGCCTATTGACTTAGATGGATTTGTGCGGATTTTTTCAAGATCACCATCTCCGTCAATGGCTCCCAAGGCTCAGCATTCCACTCCTGTTGTGACTCTGCTTCTTTCACCTGACAGGGTCGTGGCTGTTTCACCTTTAGACACGAAAACTGATGGCCCAGCTCTCCCCTCGGCCGATGCGGTGACTCTTATCGATGAGTTTGGGTCCAACATTGGACCCAAGATGGATGAGATGATAGAGGAGATTTTCGCTGCCAGCCTGCCACCGATGAGGATCCCACACTGACTTATGATCCTTTTATCTCTTTCGCTTTTATGATCTAAAGACTTGCTTTGTTATCTCCAGTATTTTATACTTTCGTGTTTTGCTCGGGATTACCCGAAGTCTACTTTATCTTTTTGAGAATTTTTTCATGTGTTATTCAAGCTGGTCTGATGCTTTTGCTCTATTATGGATTTTTTTACTTTGCCAATTTTTATTTGTGTCTTTGTTAAAATTATCAGCTTTTTCGCGAATTTTCAACAAGATTAAGCCAAACTTTAATCCATTCGCATAATGATTTCAATTGGTCACCATTTTTTGTTTTAAATGATATTAATGTTCTTTTCCACTTACCAGCATTGCTCGAGTTTAGTTTGGACTTTTTCTTCGTAGACCGGCCCTTAGACCTTAAACCTTTTATCGGTTTTTTGTTCGAATTCATTTCGGCCCTTAGACCTTAAACCTTTTCCACTTACCAGCATTGCTCGAGTTTAGTTTGGACTTTTTCTTCGTAGACCGGCCCTTAGACCTTAACCTTTTATCTGGTCACGGAAATCCTGAAGGCTATCATGTGCCCCTTCGGGTCTGAATTCCCTTCATAAAGAGGGAGCCTTAGCTTTCTGGTGTCCTTTATCTGTGCCTCGGCTATGTGTGCGATGAAAGGAGTCCTCTATGTTTCCGCGATCACACGATCAATATCTAGAGCCGCAATGGCCACTCTATGGACCTTTTGACATCACAGCCAGGAGTTTGGTATTCGCCTTATTAATAGATCTCTTGAGCGCATCGTAATTGCGATATCTTTGGTCACACGAACTCCTTCCAAAGTAGTCTTCGACTCTTTGCAAGGAGCTTGGTGTGTGGAACTCTCCCGCATCTCCTGGAGCTCCTAACTGATCCTCAAATTGATGTTTCTCAGCTGCCCAATGGCTACCTCCACCTTGCAGATTCTTCTGGTTTGCAGCTCTCCACTTGAGACTTGGGATGCCTTCAGCTCCTCATTCGAAACTTGGAGGGTTTTGAGCTCTCCACTCAGGATTCAAAGTTCTGTCGGCTCTCCGCTTAGCGCCCATCACATTTTTGGTTCTCCGCTCGGAATTCAGAGTATCATCAGCTCTCCGTTCAAAATTCAGAGTTCTGTCGGCTCTCTGTTTGACACCCAAGTTTCTTTCGGTTCTCTGCTCAGAATTTAGATTACCATTGGCTCTTTTTTCGTCACGCAACATGCTCTCGATTCTCCGCTCAGAATTCAGAGTTCTATAAGCTCTCTGATCGGCACCTAGTGTACCCCTAGCTCTCTGATGAGCCAACAGCATGCCTTCGGCTCTACAACTCGCATCAAGAGATCTCTCGGCTCAGACACCTCCTCCTCTTGCATTCTCCAGGATCAAGACGATTGGTTCTATTCTCCCCATCGGGTTTGTCAGAGCTCCGAGGCACACCTCCAAATCCGATTGGACATTTGTCAATGTCGCGAGCCGAGTAGTCACGTGCTCCTTGTAATTTTGAAGGGAGTGATGAATGCATCGCATGATTCCTTCTGCTTTTTGACGGACACCACCAGCGTCGCGAGCATCGCCTTCAGCTCAGCGAATGAATCATGGTTTACATCTTGGTTCACCTGTTGATTATCTGCTGGTGTTTCTATTTCTTAAAATGGGTAGAGTGGACGTTTCTCCGGATATTCGTCGGGATGTTTGTCTTCTCTTTCCCATAGACGGCGCTAAAATGTGAGAGCAGAATCTCTCACACTGATTTTAATCGAAATTTATGAAAATGATAAGTATTCTTATTATTTTTCTTTGTGTTACAATCTTCTCTCTCTGGAGAATTTTACAAGAGTTTTTTGGATGAAATCTTGAACTCCACTATATGAGCTTCCCTCAAGATATTTATATTCTCCAACTCATTAAATGTGCCGATTCTCTTTTGAATATTCCTAAGTAACAACAAATATCACCATAAAATTGGCGCGATTTTTGGAAGTTAACACGCTCCTGGTTGACCATCTCTTGGACTCGGACTCGGCTTTCTTTCTTGGGCTCGGCCTTGGCTCTCTCTTGGGCTCGGTGTGGAACCCATGTGTGGTCAAAAAAAAAATATCCCACATTGGAAAAGTAGTCAAGGATTGACTAGTATCCCAAATTAGTATGAGGCTTTTGGGGTGATATCCAATAAGAAAGTCGTGCATGCCTTTGGGCCCAAAGGGGACAATAACATACTAAGGTTTATTTGGCGCGGTAGTAGCAGCCCAAGGAGTGAGGCGTTACAAGTTGGTATTAGAGCGCGGTCGGTTCTAAGACGAAATCAGGAGGGCCGAATTGTATACAACGAGGACGTTGCGTTCTCTATTGGGGGTGATTTGTGGACCCATGTATGGTCAAAAGAAAATATCCCACATTGGAAAACTAGTCAATGATTGACTACTATATAAGTAGTATAATTCCCAAATTAGTATGAGGCCTTTTGGGGTGATACCCAATAAGAAAGCCGTGCGGGCCTTTTCGCCCAAAGCGGACAATATCATACTAAGGGTTATTGGGCTCGGTAGTAGCGGCCTAGGGAGTGGGGCATTACACTCGGCCTCAGCTCTCTCTTGGGCTCGGCGTCAGCTTTCTCTTGGGCTCTGACCCAACTCTCTCTTGGGCTCGGACTTGTCTCTCTTTTGAGCTCGTACTTGGCTCTCTCTTGAGCTTGGACTCGGCTCTCTCTTGAGCTCGGACTCGGCTCTCTCTCTTGGGCTCGGCCTCGTCTCTCTCTTGGGCTCAGCCTCGGCTCTCACCTAGGTTCGACCTTGGCTCTCTCTTAGGCTCGGACACGTTTTTGTCTTGAGCTCGGACTTGACTCTCTCTTGGGCTTGGACTCGGCTCTCTCTCTCTTCGGCATGGACTCGGTTCTCTCTTTTGGGCTCGGCATTGGCTCTCTCTGTCTTGGGCTCAGCATCGGCTCTCTCTTGGGCTCAGACCTGGATCTCTCTTGGGCAAAAACTTGACTCTCTCTAGAGCTCGGACTTTGCTCTCTCTTGGGCTCGAGTTTGGCTCTCCTGAACAAGCTCGACTATCCGAATTGGCCTCGGCTCTCCGGAATGTGCTCAGCTCTCCTAGTTAATGAGCTCAGCTCTCCGGAATAAGCTCGGCTCTTCGAAATAACCCCGATGACTAGGTGAACCGGGTGAAACTCCGAATATTCGACCGGAGTGAATTTATACTCCCACAAACGTCTAATTCAAATTTAATATAATGCGTAACGATTGATAAAAATTTATAGAAAAGGAGATAAAGAAAAATAATATTTACCAAAGTGGTTAAGTTGATTTGTACACTATTTTTTATTCGAATTCAATTCCACATAGTTATGTTTTTCCCACACTATAGGAGTTCGTTATAGATCGGTTATTTTTGATCTAAATGTGATAACAAAAAATAATTATAAGGAAAATATTAACAAACTATTAGAGAGTGAATCATATAAGTTCTTAAACTAATAAGGATGATGATTTACATAGATTTTATATCAATCACTTAAAAAACCAAAAGCTCAAAACTAAACCCCAATTTTTAAAATACTTTTTTCTACATAAAACTAGAATTTAGAAACAACACCAATACTAGACTCTGAGTAGCTACAAATATTCTCTTCCAAGAAACTCATATTATCATCACTAATTGGAAAATCAAGAAGAAGTTGTAGAGCAGAATCTGATGAATCATCTTCAAGATTATTAGAACATAAAGATTCATCATGAGAACCATTCTTTTGATGAATCCTTAAACCAATCTCTTTAACTCCGCTAGAGTTTGTTCTAGAACAAGGGCTTTGACTAGTATTTGTTGTAGTTCTTGATGATTCATTCAATGTTGCAAGATTTCTAAAAGATTCACCAATCTTTGAGTTCCAAATTCGTAAAAAATGATCGCAATCTGATCTTCCATCTCCTTGTGAAGTAGTAGTAGTGGTAAAGAGCATTGACTCTTTAGAGAGTCTTGCTTCAGCTTCAAGTCTAGCACTTTCCCATTGAGCCATGTGTCTAGTTATTGGTGAAGTTGGTGCTTGTTTGGTTAAACCTAATGAAGGTAATGGCTCATGAGTTTTAGGATCAAGACCCATTGATAATAATCGTTTTTTTAAATGTGTGTTCCATAAGTTCTTGATCTCATTGTCTGTTCTTCCTGGAAGTTGTGCTGCTATAGCAGCCCATCTGACAAATTGGTCCAATTCAAATCCAACCATATTGAAAAAAATGAACCATATATTAATACTGTTTAATTGAATCCATTTTATTTGTATCAAGAAACCAAAATCCCAACAAAAAAAATTAAGGATTAAATTTAGCAAAATTTTTTAATTTGAATCGAAACCGAACCAAATTAACAATTATTTGAACATGATTATTTACAAATTAAAATCCAAAAAACCAATCGATATCCTAACTAAACAACCATAAACCAAAATAACAGATTTAAAAACCAAACCATAACTCTAATACGGTTAAATTGAATTTATTTTGTGTATCAAAAAATCAAAAAAAAAAAACCGACCTAAAGCTGATGTTTTTTAAAATTACTTGTAAAACCGCCTAAAAATCGAATTTGAACTGAAACCAAACCAACTTGTCTTTCACAAGTTATTCACGACTTAGAAAATCCGAAAAGATTGTATAAGAACCGAACCGAAACCGAATGAGAAAGTAGATATGCAAGTAAAAAACCTGTTGCCAAGAATGGAGTGAAGCTGAACAACAAGATTTTCTTCATCAGAAGTAAAAGGACCTCTTTTAATATCTGGTCTTAAATAATTTGTCCATCTCAATCTACAACTCTTTCCACAACGNCCTTTTTTTTTTTTTTTTTTTTTTTAACCAAAAAACCTTGGTATAAAGATTAAAACTTTTCTACATTTTTGAGGTAAATTTACAAACTTTTCTCTAGAATCAAAAGAGAAAAGGAATATAAGTATTTACCAGCTTGTTTAGGAAGTGTTCTCCAGCTTCCATGGCTATTTTTCTTTATATATTCAATAAGAATTTGATCTTCTTCAGGTGTCCATGGACCTTTCTTTAAACCTTTCTTGTCACAACAAGGTGTTCTTCCCATTTTTTCTCACTTCACCAACAAAAAAATGTATTTTTATTTTTTCTTATTCTTTTGTTATTAAAGATGAAGCAAAACAGAGAAGAGTTTTAGATGCATTATAGAACTATTAATATTTTGGTCAGGTCTGGTTTTAATGTTGTGAAGATGAACTTAAAAAGCCAAAGGGAAGAAGCAATTGAATATGATCTATCATTTTTTATTTATATATAGATAGATATTTTTGTAGAAAAGTGATTTTGGTCAAGTATATCTGTTTTTGCAACTTTTTTTTTTTTTACTAAAACTGGACTCTACATAATTGTAAAACTCTGAATTATAGCATTTTGTTATGAATTAAATTGTATCAATCTAATTAATAATAACAAAACTAACTCGTTAGTTATGATTTATTTGTTTTTAATTATTTTTACAAAATCATTTTTTTAAAAGAAAAAATTTTCTGTGTAACTTTTAATTAATATATTACATTAATTTATATTAATAGTTTTTTAATGAATTTTCAATAGGAATTTGGGCCAAAGTCCTAATCTTCTCATAGGTATAGGCATGGGCGATCCTAGATACATTGTAGGGTGGTCAGTTGACCCACCCAAATTTTCCAAAAAAAAAATTGAAATATAGTATATCATATTATATCATACTCATTTTGATAGATGTTGAAGTTCTTAACAATTTTTTTGTCCATTTGTCTTCTTTAACCCATGTTTTTATCAATAAGATGACCAAATTTCTATTTTATTATTATTTTTACAATCAAAATAAAACTAGTTCAATATTTTAGACATAATTTTTATCTAATTAAGTTGTAAGCGAAACTTGGGAAGATATTTTCTGTTATGATTTTTTTAATATCTTTTGTAGTCAATTCATGTTTCTCAAGTAATTATAAATTACGTTTTGTTTCTCGCTTAAATATTATTTATATGTATTTTTTTAGATTAAATATTTATACGAAATTATGCAACTTTTTATTTTCAATATATATATATATATATATAATAACAATAATAATTAAATTTAATTAATTATAGTTATATTTTGAACCAGTTACAAAAATTTTCTGGATCCGCCACTGCCAACAACTCTTACATATAGAGTGCAAATGATTGTGTATATAGAGATATACAGTTTGGTTGAATTATGTATTTTTGAAATTTATACCATTCAAATAGAATGAAAATTAATGGAATTATGCGTTTCTCTAAATTGTATCATTTAAATTGAAAAGTATAGAACCAAAATTCAACTTATTCCACCAAGAAAAATGAAATTATGAACAAATTTTGGTAGAAAAAGTTCTTCTACCAAATTGTAGGAGAATTAGAAGATCAAATCTATTCTTCTACATTTTTATTCCACATAATTATTTTTCATTAATATTTGTTCTACTAGTTCTACTAGTTGCTACCGTTTTCACCCATAAACATTCTCAAAAATATCAAATGCCACCTAAGAACGAATGACTGACAACTCTCTTGTAAGAGAAAAGCTGAAAATTGACCCCACTACTGCGTTTTGACGAAAACTTCCAACTCCAAAAGGTTGTGAACTCTTAGTAGATGTACATCAACAAAAATATTATTCTTATAGAAAGCCTAAAAAGACTTAGAAAATCTCTAGACCCTACAAGTTGAAACGAGCTAGACCAACGCAAAATGTCTTATAGCAACACACAACAAGGATTCAAAACTTGTTATAGGAAAAGCTAAATCGACAACCCCAAAACTAAATCCTCATAACCTAACAAATACGCCTAATAAATCCCCCTAACAACAACACCAAAATAATTGATAACACTATCGACAATACAAAACAAATTTAATATGCCATAAAACCAAACCTTTGAATTGAAAGCTCTTAAAGAGCACTTGGGCATACTTAACTTGATATTATAAAACAAGAATCCTTCTTGTTTAAAGTAATGACATATTGCAAATTTATTACATGCCTTACAAAATTCTTAAAGATAAGAATCAGTAGCATATAATTATTTAATTTGGTCAAACCCAAGTAATTTGGCATCTAAAATAGATAGTAGTGTTTACTTTATGGATAATGAATCATCAACAACATTATCTTTACCTTTTTTATACTTCGTGACATAAAGAAACATCTCCATAAACTCCACCAACCTATCATATCTTTGTTAAGATTTTGCTGACCTATGAGGTGTTTGAGTGACTCATGGTTAATATGAATTATGAATTCCTTATGTCAAAGGTAGTGCTACCAAATTTGTAACTCTCTTACCAGAGCATACATCTTTTTATCATATATTGGATAGTTCATAGCTCATCCAAGTTTCTCACTAAAATAGACTATAGGTTTTTTCTCACTAAAATAGGCTATAGGTTTTTTCCTACAAAAGAATAGCTCCACTACCTATAACTGAGGCATGACATTCAATCTCAAACGTTTTTAAGAAGCTATATAATATCAAGAGAGTTGCATTAGTAACTTTATGCTTTAAAGATTAAAATGTTTCTTCCTAGTTTGACCCTCATTAGAATCCAATATCTTTTTTGATAAATTTAGTTAAGGGGGTTGCCAAGGGCTAAATCCTCCACAAATCTTATATAGAACCCAAACAATCCATGAGAGCTTATTACTTCACATATTGTCTTAGAACTTAGCCATTCTTTAATATAATTTACCTTCTCCTCATCTACTTTAACGCCTTATACACTTACAACAAAGCCTACAAAGTACAAGGTTATCCATAAAAATATGTATTTATTAAATTAGCCCTTTTTAAGAACATCCAAGATAGAATCTAGATGTTGCACATGATTTTCTAAAATCTTGTTATATACCAAAATTTCATCAAAGTATACTACCACAAAATGTCCAATGAATGCTCTAAGAACATGGTTCATTAATCTCACGAAGTAACTAAGCGCATTAGTAAGCCCAAATGACATTACTAATCATTCATATAGTTCATACTTAGTTTCAAATGCAGTTTTCCACACACCCCCTCTTTCATCATAATTTTGTGATAATCTCTCTTAAGATCTATCTTAGAAAAGATTATAGACCATGCAATGTATTTAGCAAATCATCAAGTCTACGAATAGGATGGCGATATTTAACATTTGACATTATAAATGGTTCCATGTGCTATCTTTATTTGGCACTAATAGGACTCGTACATCATAAGGGCTCATACTTTCTCTAGTATATCTTTTTCATGAGTTCTCCGACCAGATTTTGTAGTTATTTAGTCTCCAATGATTAGTTCTATAGGCTAACCCATTAGAAAGTGTTGAACCAGGTAAAAAGCATATTTAGTGTTCAATGCCACAAATATGAGGCCAGCCTTTGGGACAATCTTCGGGGAAAACATATTTATAGTCTTCACTAGTTGTAATAAAGAAGTTAGGAATGCTTGCCACATTTTCTTCTTTTTGTTTCAAGTAAAAATTTTCTTCGTATACCTCTTGTGGAGTCATTGGAAGTAAAGTGAGTCTCTTACCTTTAAATTCAAAAGAGTGGTGATTATTAAATCTATCATGAATTACTTTTTTCTTATTTCCATGGCCTTCTGAGGAGTATATGTCCAACTTTCACAAGCAGAACATCACATAGACTTCATATCCATATTTCTCAATGCATAATGGAACAAGAACTTGGATGCTAGCTTTCATCTCACCATTTTTCATCTATTAAAGCATATAAGAATTAGGATGCTTCATAGTCTTCAATCCAAACTTTTGGACCATGGGAGAGTTGGAAACATTATTACAACTACCATCATCGGTAATAAGAGTATATACCTTGTTGTGCACGTGATATCTTGTGTATAATATGTTCCCCTTTTTAGACTGTACACTTAATATCTTTCTAGATATTAGTAGTTCACCTAATTTTGGTGGTTCTTCATACTCTTCAGAAGATATATAATGTGTTTCTTGATGTTCATCTTCTTATTCTATCTCTCCATTATCTAACAAAATCATAACCTTCTTGTTGGTGCACTCATTAGCATAATGTCACTTCCTTGAAATTTGAAACATTTCAGATCTTTAGGCATTGTAAGATAATCAATAGCTTTGTCTTTATCTCTGACCAGAATTAGATTAGCTATAGTTTGTTCTTTAGATGCAGAATCATTACCTCAAATACTTTTGATAACTAGGCTTGCTGTCTTTTAAGTAGGTAGACCGTGTAGAACCTGATCCAATATTTGATCTCACAATAATTTTTTTTTTCCAGTTGTTGCTTAATAAGAATTGTCTTATGTAGCATATCTTCTAGTTTTCCCTTAATGTTGAAGTTCTAAATAGTCTTGTATTTCTCTGTTCAATCTACCTAAGGATCTAGAATGGTTGCCTTATGTCCTTTTGCACATCATCCCTTATAAGAAGGATTTTCAACTCTTGCCTATTAACGTGCATAAGTCTCTTTGATTTATAACATCTATGTAATTTAGATTTATCAGTACTTATAAGAAGAGTTTTCAACTCTATGTACTTTTTTATATATAAATACTTATCTTTTCAAAGTGGTTCCGATGCCACTTGATATATTTCCTCTAATTACCAATACACTTTGAAGAGGCTATAAGATGAATTTGATGTTTGGGTCAATGGTAAATGATAAGTAGATGAAATAATAAGAATAGAATGATGTAAACAACAAAGGTTGTGGATTGCCTTTAATGTTTTGGTGAATGATCTTTGATATTACACATGCAAGAGAGAGAATATCACTCGGCTTAATGTTGTGCATGCCTTAGATATGAATTTGAAATTTCCCCTGCATGTCTTTAAATGAATATAAAATTGATTTGAACACTCAAAATAGGCTCCTTTAGACATTCATAAGTGATGTGCCTTGCTCTAATTTTCTTGGTCTTCATTATATCAACAACATGGGCAATTACATAGTAATCGTTTGCCTCATTAAAAACCTACTTAGGAAAACCGATTAGAACAAAAAAAAAACATGAAAAAGAGGACAACAATACCGCATTTCTTGATCATCATTTTCTTGAATATGATGATAGCTGTTTGTATCTCATACAAGTTTAAATTGTTGAAAACATTCCAAGACTGATTTAGTAGCACTTCCATAGCTCCAATAAGCTTCTTTATCGTTGATATTGTCATTGGTTCAACTTTAATTTCCAATGTATCATCAGCTACTAGCTCATGTTTAACTCATTCTCCATATCCTTGCGCATTGTTAGAAAGAATCATATAACAAATGCTTTTATTAGTCAAAATCAATCTATATTTGGAGTCTTAGGTATTCTCTTTTCAAATTATCGATGGATGCTCCATCCTCGTTGTCCCATTTTGTCGTTTTGCCTTAGTTAACATGTTCATCCTCCTTAAATTTGTTCATTCAAATCACTTCTTATATCTAGAAGTAAGCTTCTTCACTCCTCAATATGGAAGAGATCATTTTGACCATTGTCTCCATCGTGGAGAAAGAGGTGTTCTTTATTCTGACTCCTAGGTTGAGAAAACTATTCCAAACTTTTAACCAATGTGACTAGACTTGGGCGTTCGTGTATTCGATTCGGTTCGGGTCGGTTTTTTTGGGTTCAGGTAGTTCAAATATAGGAATTAAGGATCCAATCGCATATTTTTAAAGTTTGGTTCGTTACGTTCCTAAATTTTTAGTTCGGTTCGATTCAGATTATTAGGGTAATACATTTTGATATCTATTCAGATAATTGTTTCATTTTGTTTATGTATCCATTCAGGTATCTCGGTTCCATTTGATTTTTGACCACAAATCTTTAATAAAAATATAAAATATATTTTTAATTAATATTTTGTAATGTAAATATATGCAATTTTATTATTTCTATATTTGATAAATATATTATTTATTTTGGTGAAGTTTGGTTAATTTGGGTAGTTCGGTTCAGTTTCAAAAATTTCGGTTTAGTTTGGGTTCGATTACAGTCATTAGGATAATATACTTTGATATCTATTCAGATAATTTTATAATTTAGTTCGGACCGAAACTGAATATTTTGGTTTGGTTCTTTGGGTATTGGTTATTTTATCCATCCCTAGCTGTGACATATANGTGGGGGGGGGGGGATGGAATATTAAAATATTCCACATAACATAATAATATGAAATATAGACAACTGATGAACTATAAATTTGTTTCTAGTGAAAGGCTTTAGAATTATTTATTTCATCTAAAATATATATCGAATTCTCTTTTCTCTAGAAAAATGTAAGCAGTTTCATTATGAAGAAACATTTGGTTATCTAGTTGATATGGAGATATTGAATATGTAAATGGTGATAATTTTACGACATCTTATATTAATCTTGAAACATATATTTGAAGCATTGAGACCTTTTATATATTATTGGTAATAATTTGTTTTTCGAACTAACAGTTTTGAAAGAAGTTTTACTAAAAGAATGCAAGAGACCCCTTGTAGTGTTGAGCCTTTTGAAATGAATGAAATTTTGTTAACCAACCTCTTGGAATACTTATAGGATATTATTGAGGATTCTATTTTCATTTGCCTTTATTGAAAAAAGTTTTCCAAAATTAAAACCGATAAAATCTTATATGCGGTCAACATGTCACAAGAAAATTTTAATAGCTTAGTTTTCATATATATATATATATATATAAAGAACTTGTACGGAACATTAAATATAAAAATTTGGGAAAATAATGTATTAGAAAAGAGGAAGAAAAATTCATCTTTTTAAATAAAGTTTTATCATAAATATATTATTGAATACTTAATGTTATTTATTTATAATTAATATTTAAGCATCCATATTTTATAACTCGTCTTAGGTCTCTATAACCTTAGGCAAGTACTGTCTCCACGTCCAAAGTTCCAATATCCCAGCTTTACTGAGAATGTCATATCAACTCATCTGACCACTTTTCAAGCAAACAAGTTTGCTTGACAATTCTAATTATCGATGCTTCTAGCTAGATTTGTAGTCTTTCTTGAAATTTTATGCGTTAATCTTTTTTAGTTTAATTTCAAATTTCTATGTATTACAAGTTATGGATGTCACTTAATTATTAATGAAATCGAAGTTGTTCAACAAAAAATATTGTTTCAATCCACTCGTCACCTCACCAGGACAAAGGCTACAACAACATGTATATAATTTAAAATAAAAAAAATTAATTTATAGTTTATGACATATAATAACCCAGTGATCAACATATAGATCAGGCCCTACCAATACAAAAACTCATATATATGGTGCAACTATTAGTACATCATCAAACTCGTAGGGTATGGTTTGATATACTTTAGAGAGTCATAAAAAGAAAAGAGTGACTAAGAAACCGACAAAGAGAGAAGAATATGGGA
>OVBE01008969.1:0-12890 GCA_900406425.1 Iberis pinnata | reverse complement strand
GTGAGTCATTGAAGGTGTCCGGACCTAGGTGATTTCAAAGATTCGTTTTCCCCTTCTAAGGAATTAGATGTTTGGGAAGCTTATTGACTAAAGTAGTTGTTGTTAATGCCTGCTAGGTAGTCACCATCTATGACGGCAGTTGAGTCTGTGACTACTTTGCTTTAGATTGATAGCCAAGGAATTGGAATTGATTGTCTATGTTGCTACTATCTAGGGGTTAGCTCATTGTATGAGGTATGTTAGGTACTTAGGTAGCCCAGGATGAATTTCTTAGTCAATTACCCTTTGTCCTCAGGAACTACTTTACATTGCTTACATCTTTCACCCTCCTTGCTTTTACTCTTTTTTTACGTTTAAGTGTTTTATGCTTCTTTCTGTCTTTATGCATTTTATATTCATTTGCACTTAGGACCTTTTAGCAAACAACCCCTTTTAACACTTAGCTTAACTTTAAAGCATCCATTGCATCCAGATTGATTAGGACATTCCCATTATGGATTGACAACCCATCTATACTTCAACGATGGGTAATTGATACCTAGTAGGAACTAAAAATCCTACTATCAGGGGCCCGTGGAACTTTGACGGTTGGGGGATTGTGACACCAATCCTGAGGACCTGCAACGTTCCTCTGGAAGGTAAAGGTCACCCACCAAGGTGGATTGATCTAACATATTTGAAGAACTCTCTCTTCTTTTAGGGGTCAACTAGTGATCAGAAGTATAGGTTCATCCACCCACGCTTAGGAGTTTCACTTTTATCTCTCCCCAACAAGAAAGTCACCACAATCTGAAAAGGGGACAACATTGACTTCCAACCAAATGCTGAAGTTCTGATATCCTTCCAGAACATAGAAGAAAAGGAAGTAGCTGAAGACGTAAACGCTGAAAGGATGGAGGTTCCAATTGATCAGGAGAAGAATGAGCCTCAATGCTATCACTTCAAGGAAGCTCCAAGTACCAAGCAGGGGAAGAGCTTAGCAACAGCTCACAAAAATATTGGCAAGCTTCAGAAGTGGAACAAGTTCCAAGATAGCTACATCAGCAAGATGTTCAAGGAGATGACCTCCAAGATCAAGAAGCTTACTTTGAAACTAAACAAGGCTACCTCCTCAAAGAAAAAAAGGTCCCCCAAACACTTAGAGAGAAGCAGATCCATCACCCATAGTCCAAGGCAACCACGAGTTGAGCAACCTCACCGTCACTCCTCTGTAGATACTGACACAACACATAAGAGGAAGAGACACCACTTTGAGAGAGATAACCGTGGATCTGTCATCCAGCGCACCATTCAACGACCGTACATACCTCAACTACCTTACAAACATCAAGATATTCAACAACATTAGGAAGTTCAACAACAACAAGAACATTAGCAGAAACAACAAGACGCACCCGGCGCATAGCAGGGATACTGTGAAATGATGAATGAATATCTCTCTTAAGAGTCCTTCATTCCCTTTTGAGGTCCATCCCAATCCCACCCTTGATTGTATAATCCGACTATTGTGCTTTGATTTCCGTCTGCTATGTTTTTCTGCAGCTTCTGATTGTTGTTTTCTCTTTGAATATCTTCATACTTTTTCACTATCTGTCCTACCCTGAGTCCAATTTCGAGCTTGGTTTACACAAAAATGTGTAATTCAGGTTTGAGGGAGGATTCAGGGGATTATATAATGAAGTTTCCTTGGTTTTCCTTTGTCTCCAATCTTTGCATAACATCTACATAGCATCTATTAACATGTAAAAACCATAAAAACTTGAAATTTTTTTGAATATTTTCCTTCAAAAATAGAGTGTCATTGTATTTTCATTTCATATAGTTACATATAGGACGTTGAAGTTTCATGTATTGCATATGCATAGGGAGATAAGAAGATGATAACCTTTTAAGTATGTTGTTTTCTCAGAAAATATTAGTGCCCTGGTTATTAGTTGTCTAATGCATCCTGAAATTGTCTGAAGTAAAACTGCACCTTGCTTGGAATGTGAACTTGCATGATCATTTATCTCCTGAAGCATGTTGTGATTTGAAGTTTTCTCCTATCTATTAGAACTTAAAATTTGAATGTGTAATTATCATGTTTGTGTGTTGAATATGAACTCATGGATAATATATAAAAATTTTGGTTATCTTCTACCTTTTACCACTCTTGTTAACCCAAGTAAATTCCCCACCCTTGAACCTTGCCTTCTTTCAAGCCCGGAATTTACTATGTAATGGAAGGTCTTTTATGGAATGAGCTTGGTAGAACGTGTTAGGTTCGAACTGACAGGAATAGGGTCTCATGTACTTCTGGTCCATGCTTTTTGGACTAGATAAGACTAGGTGGGATTCCATTTTGGATGTTGGTTTGTGTGGAAATGAATGAAAGGGTATTGGTAGTTGGTAGAAAGGAAATGTTAAGTAAGAACCTTAGGAGAGGAATGGAAAAAGAATCAACATGCTAGTAGAAAGTTTGGGGGAACAATGGTATGCAAAAAACTATGGGTAGTGCAGAATAAGAGAAAGTATATGACAATGGATTCAAAGGCGTAAAACCCAAAAGATAGTATAAACGAAAAGGTCGAAAGCCATAAGAGTTTAAGTAAATAAATTCCTGAAACAGCTAGCAACCATTTAAGAAAGAAGTTTCTCCTAAGTGTGACCAAAGAAAAGATGTAAAAAAGAGAATGTGAATAAGTCGGATCACTTCAAGTTTCAAAAGGGTAGAATTTAGGACCTCTTACTGGGTAGAATTAGGAAACTTAGGTTTCATTGTCATTGGGTAGATGGGGTTCTATTTCTATATGCATATAAGTGTTTCTACCTTTAGCCTTCTGCTAAAACTCATTCCCTTTTGAGAGAACCCTTATTATGAATCTTTAACCATTGCATAAAGGGGTCATCTTTACTCCTTATCCTTTCGTTGACCAAATGAGTTCATTGAAAGAACATGACTTGATCCATGGTTCCTGATTAATGAAAGTTAAAGGAGCAAACGAATCTGAATGCATTGTGGAAGTTGGAATTTGTCTGTGATGAACTGTGATGAGTCTAGCTAAAGTTTTTAAAGTACGACGAGCTTAGGACTGCATTCTAGAACTAGTAACGAGGACACTAATATTAATTGTGTTAGCAGCATGTTTTGGTTCTGAGTTCCCACTTTCAAACCTCACTCACAGACTTCTGAATTATTTGCTTGAGGGCAAGCAAGGATTTAGTTTGGGAGAGTTGATGACTCTCTATTTTCATGGTTTTTAGAAGTCATTTAGCATCAATTTTGAGGGTTTTTGGGTGTGCATATATCACATTTATAGTTGTTATTAGCAAGTTTTTGACATTTAGGGATTTTTGCATTATTATTCGCATATGCACGCATTTTGGAGATTTTTATGGCTTTCATGAGTTTTCAGGATGATTTGTGAGAATTCAGAAAAGGAGCAAAAAAATTGTGGAATGGAACCAGTACAAAGTTCAGATCGATCCACACAACACTCTGGATCGATCCATCTCAGCCAAAGACTCCAAGCCCGACTCGACCTCATTATCGAGCTATTCCATTTTTGGCTGGATCTAGCTCCTAAGTTACCTCGACCCCGGCCAACTACAACCTTGGATTGATCCCACTCAAGCTTCCTAAGGCCCGGGTCGATCCAGTCTCCCACTCTCAGCCCAAGCACACCTCAGCTCGATCCACTTCAAATATTCGACTCGAGCCAACTTCACCTACGGATCGATCTCCTCCCCAACACGGATCGATCTCACCTCATCACCCCCTAAAGCTCGGATCAATCTCAACCCAAACTTGGATCAATCTCCTTCTCAATGCGAATCGATCTCAAGGTTTTTCCTGGATCGATCTCTTTGGCTCGATCTCATATGCTTCTCAGCTCGAGCCAAAGATGCTTCGACCCTACAACTCGAATCCGGAATGGATCTGACCCAAGACCCAAGCCAATGATTAGTTTTTGTCTTTTGTGCATTTTAGGGATTTTCTTTGAAGACTATATAAGCCCTAAAGCGCCTGCTTTTTAGGGAGTTCTATTTTTATTTGCCATTTTAGGTTTTTGTCTTAGGTTTCTTTTTCCTTGGTTGTTCTCGGTGTTCTTGGTGTAAAAACCCAGAATGCTTTAAGTTTTATGCTAATCTACTGTTTTCTTTTACTTTCCTGCTTAGTTTAAGGTTCCTGTCTATCTGGTGCATGTTGATCTTATGTTTTTCATCTTAATCTTCTGTTTTAGCTTTGATCATTTTCTGGGTTTGAGTTCTTGCGGTTCTTGCTGTTCTTCATAAGTTTAACCTTTTGTCATCATAATTAGTTTTGAAGTTGTGATTTTTGTTTTTCATGTTTTCAAACCCATGAGTAGTGAGTAGTTTCCTTAAGTTCCTGAGGAAGGGGTAGACTAGGGTTGATGTTGTGATCTTAGCTTAGCACCTAAGCTTGTTTGCATATAGATCCCTTTTGTTTCATTGTGCTTAATGCTGGTTTCTTTCACGCCAATTGAAATATGATCTTGGTCATTCCAGCACCCGAAAAGTGTTCAATGGAATGCCTGATCATGGTGATTTTAGAGATGTACTCATCCTTACGTAACGCCTTAGATGCTTATGATATGCATCTCAGCCTAAGGGGTTTTATGTCTAGGAGGCTTTTTGACTTTAGTAGGTTGGTTCTTCATGACTTCTAGGTAGTGTACCGTTAACGAGAGTCAGGTCTGGTGATTGCTTAGGTTTATTCCATTTATCAAGGGATTGGACTTGGTTGCATATGATTCTACTGTCTAGGAATAGCTCATTGTTAGAGGTATGTTGGCTGCTTTGGTAGATTGGTATGGATCTCTGGTTGATTATCCTTGTCCTCAGTAACTGCTTTGCACTTGATTTCATCACTACCTTCTCTGCTTTTTTCTCAGTCTTTACCTTTCACCCTTTTTAGCTTCTTATGCATCTTTGTTTCTATCTATTCTTTTTAGTTCCTTGCACTCTCTTTTCACTTAGGACTTGTTAGAAACCCTCATTTTCATATTTGCTTGACTTAGAAGCATCCATTGCATCTAGTCTGTTAGTATCACACCCATTTGGATTGACAACTCATCTATACTAAAACGCATGAGTATGATGGGGATTTGATTTCTGCAATCCTACAAGCTAGCATTCAATGCCTCGAACAACGAGTCAGAGTATGAGGCTCTTATCGCGGGGTTAAGGTAAGCACTAGGGGTCAAAGTCAGAGAACTCCAAGCGAGGAGTGACTCTCACCTCATGACCAGTCAAATAAGTGGGGATTCTGAAGCTAAGGATGCTAGGATGGAAGTGTAAGTAACATTGGTTCAAAGCATTATTTCAAAATTTGATATTTTCGAGTTAACACAAATCCCGCAAGGAGAGAACAGCTCGGCCGACGCACTGTCTGCGCTGGCGTCAACCTCATATCCACTGGTTCGGAGAATGATAACCATGGAGACAATCGAGGAACTAATTATATCAATTCAGAATCATGTTATTGTTATCCAGACACGGTAAATGAGAAGACGAGCACTAGAGGACTCGAGTAGGAAAAAAGATGATAGTTCCGACGTTCCTCTCAGGGTAGAGACTCCTGAAGCTCCGCTCAGCAGAGAGAATCCTGANGGGAGACTCCTGAAGCTCTGCTCGGGGAGGAGACTCCTGAAGCTCTGCTCGGGGGGAAGACTCCTGAAGCTCTGCTCGGGGGGGGGGATCTTACCTAGCATGTGTTGGTCCTGAGGAAGCAGAAACCATCATTAGAGAGTTACATGAAGGTTTGTATGGGTCACATTCACCAGGAATAATTTTGGTGTTAAAGATCAAGCGCCAAGGCTACTCTGGCCAACGATGGCGAAGGATTGTGAGGAGTACGCCAAGCGGTGCAAAATGTGCCAGAGGCACGCTCCATTAATCTACCGACCCGTAGATCTTTTGTCCACTATCTCCTCTCCATATACATTCATGAGGTGGTCGATGGATGTCGTAGGACCGTTGCACCCATCCACAGGAAGGGCTAGGTTCCTCTTAGTCCTTACTAACTACTTCTCTAAGTGGATAGAGGCAGGAGCTTTCAAGAATGTTACCGAGGCGGCGGTATAAAAGTTTGGATGGAGGAACATCGTATGTTGCCACGGGCTGCCTTATGAGATTATGACTGACAATAGATTGCAGTTTATCTCGAACAAGTTTGAGGCGTTCTGTGCGAAAGGTTAAGCAGGTCCACCCCACGGTATCCCCAAGTGACTGGAGATGCGAAAGCCTCAAATAAAACCTTACTAAACAACTTGAAGAAAATATTAGGAGGTTTCAAGGGCGGCAGGGCGGACAAACTCCACGGCATCCTGTGGGCGTGTCGAACCACACCACGAAAAACAACCGATGAAACACCATTCTCTCTTGTTTATGCGATGGAAGCGGTGGTTCCCGCTGAGGTTCCAGTCCCTAGTCTTAGGAAGGTGGTGAACACTGTGAATCCGGAGAAAAATGACGAAATGCTGGTCGATAATTTGGACCTAATAGATGAGAGGCGTGATGCCGCGATGGTGAGGTTACAAAATTATCAACACGCTATGGCGCGTCAATACAACACAAAGGTTTAAGTGTGCCGCTTCAAAATAGGCGATTTAGTCCTCCGGAGGGTGTTCTCTAACACTGCGGAGTATGGTGCGGGAAAGTTAGGCACCACTTGGGAAGGTCCTTATAGGATAACCAGGGTAGTGCGGTACGGCGTCTATAAGCTGGAGTCAGGGGACGAAGTGCTGGTGCAAAGATCATGGAACCAAATGCACCTCAAAGCTTACTAGAAAAAGATGTGCGAGCACGAGGCAAAAACTTGTACTGCCGATTTTCTAAAATCTCTTCTATAAACCCCTACACGGGTTTCCTGAGAATGAATAAATTTTACTTTTGTTTCATAAGGCGTTCTTTAACGGTTACGTAATAGCAAGAAAAAAAACCACTATAGTGCAGTCGCGACCCGCTGCTAGCCACGAGCAAAAGCAAACCCTTTAAACCACCACATCGTGGAAAAACATAATTGTAAGCTACGTATAAAACAGAACATGTGAACAATAGTTTGAATATAAATGAAAACGCATTAACTCAGTTAGGGGGCAGGTTGTGTTTAGCTCATGGGAAAAAGTCGCATTGAGTGTAATCCAGCGTGAAAATTAAGTTTCAAAAACAGAAACGCACCTACCCGAGCGATGAATCACGATTCAACTCGGCTCGGGGTAAGACCAGTTCGGAAAAAAAAGTGATGTCTAAGATTAAACATTCACCTCTTGAACAAAGAATCAACTNGGGGGGGGGGGGGGGGGGGGGGGGGGGGCAAGGTATAAAGCTTAGTCACCACCCACCTCAAGGAAAACTAAAAGAGCTAAGAATCTGCTAAGGCAAATAAAGCTACAGCAAAATAAAAGAGCTAAAATTCTGCTAAGGCAAATAATGCTACAGCAAAGATAAAAAACTTAGTAGAATAACATAAGCATCAGGCCATCCTGAGCAAAATCAAAGGAATCCAATGTAGTAGGTTCCAAACAAAAGGCATCGGGTCATCCCGAGTAGAGTACACAAAGTAGAAATAACAATTTCTGATAAAAAAAGTGAAAGGTAAAATACTCCTAAGGGATCACGAGATCAGCTGCGGTGAAGGGAGGAGTCTTGGTGAGCGACCCGTCCACGGACTCTAAAGTCTCAGCGCGGGCTCCTTCATCTCCATAAGCTGCAGGGTCTCGGTCCGGGGTGCCTCCATGTCTGTAATCAGCGTTGTTTCAGCTAGGAATTCCTCCATGTAAAATCCTACGTTAGACCTGAACTCATCGAGTGCAGCCTTGGAAACATCAACAACATGTGAAGTAGCGATAACCTGAGAAGGTGGTGGGGAGGCTAGAATTATCTACACAAAGCTGTCTAAGTCAAGCGGAGGGACCGTCGCGTCGATTTCAGCTACAGCGGTCATTAGGGACTCCTTGTAAGTAGAAAATTCATCCAGCTCGGCCTTGAATTCCGTAATACTACTACGAACAATCTCCTCAAGAAGCTCGATGTTCAAAGTAGTCTTGGAAGCTCGCGCAAAAGGGTCAAGGGCAGCATCCCGAGTAGCAAGGTGAAGCCTCACCTACTCAAAAGAAAAATGTTAGGAATTCACTTAAGGAATAACGAAAGGAAGCACATGAACGCACCTGATCAACATACATAAGGACCCGGTCGCAAATCGCCTTCTTAGCCTCCATGACAGCTCTCAGAGAGTCTAACTCTTGGGTAGCTAAGGCATTGGCTCGGGCCTCAGCTACAATGGCGCGAACTTCCGCCTCAGAAGCATGCTGCCTCTTGAAGGGGGCTTCAGCTTCCCCGAGCTAAGTAGGGAAAGTAGCCTTGTCATCATAAATGTTCTACATTGCAAGGTCGAACTTCCCTTTGCAGTCATCATGAGAAATCTGGCAGCGGTTCAGCTTGTACTTAAGATGGGCGATGTTGTTGAAGCACCCTTTCACCTGCTTGACTAGATCCTTGTTCTTCTCTCGTTCGGTGATAAGAGACTCAATCTCCAAAGAAAGAGTCTCAATCCTCTCCTTGGCTTTCGCTAAACCAGAACTCTCCATAGCAGACTTAGCCTTCAACTTGTCGGAATGCACCATCCTATTGTGCTATGCGAGGAGCTGAAGGGGAAAATTGTCAAAGTTATAAAAAGAGCAAAAAAATGAAAAAAGTAAAGGGTGCGAAAGCCAACCGTTGCAACTGCATATGAGAATTTCATGTAGTCCTCCTTGTCTTTGTCTGGAAGATCCTCCAATGGAGGGATCTTGCACCCTGGTTGATAGAACTGCCGCACAAGAAAGGCAGTGGATGCTTTGTCCGTGCTAATGTTGTACTCCGACTGATAGGCAAAGTTCCAGCAACTCTTAAGCTTCTTCGAATCACCTATCCCCTTTCCATCGTCAGTGGCCTTCCTCTTCGAACCTCGAGCTGACGCCTTACAAGTGGAAAGATCGGCCCCCTCCACGGAGGGTGAACCTGCGGCAAGGACAGGAACTGTAGCGGAGGGAATGACTGCATGAACTGGGGTAAAAACCTTATCAGTGCGGTCCCTCTCGGTCTGAGGCCTCTTGGTACGCACTAGGGGAGCCGCANGAGCCGCAGAGCAAGGGAGAGCGGCCATACGGGAGGACGCCTCTGCTTTCTTTGTCCGAGCAGGGTGGGGTCTAGGAGGTGGAGAGGAGTCTCTGCGAGATGACTCAACGGTAGACTTCCCAGAGGCCTTCTTCGCTACCTTATATTGGCGATAACTAGACATGTTCGTTCCTGGAATCAAATCTAAAGTTGCAAAGAAGATTGTTATCTAGTTAGGTTGTACGTTACATCTAAAAATTATAAATGTGAAACATACTTATCATAAGAGATGGAACTTACCCTTAAAATCCTCGAAGGAGTAGGCAAAACGCTCAGCAGCGATAACAGTGAGGAGGCGGGATGCAGACTCTTGAAAGCGAGTGTTGTCAAACTGCTTCCACCTAACCTTCCCAAATTGAACACGAGTGAGAAAGTGTGCAAGATCGAGGCAGAAGTCCGCCGTGATTAGAGGAGGTGCCAACAAAGAAAGACAATGACAACAATGTTAATCACTTAAAAAGGGGTATATATATATAACATAAAGGAAAACGAGGCGGAGTTGAATCTAGCCTCTACCAGGCTCAGGGGTCCAGTCAGTAACGGCGAGATGAGTAAGGTTGCCGAAGGTGAACTTATTCATCAGGAAGGAGAAGTAACGTGGCCTCCAGTCTTCGTCTTTCTTTGGTATTCTGATGAAAACCTTGAAGTTTCCATTTGTGGCGGCATGAAAAGACCCATGGTGGCCAGCTGTACCTTTGATGGTGTACATTCGAGCTATTATAGGTACGGTCAAAGGGAGACCACACTCCTTTGCAAGCACCTGGAGGCATACCACAGATCGAACAAGGTTTGGGTACATTTGCCCTAGTGCAGCGCCCATAGCATGCATAAGATACACCACGGCCTCGGGAATAGGGAAGGTGAGACCACATGACCTGAAGAACACCTCGTAGGTGCAACAATGGCCTTCCCTAACAAGTTCCAAAGACTTAGAATCTAACGGAGAAACTAAGGTAATGTTCTTCAAAATCTGGCAGCTATGTCTAAATTCCGTTAATCTATCGGTAGAGCATGAGGAACGAGGGTGGGGACCAAAGTGAGTACCTAGCGCCAGAGACGCAAGAGGAAAAAATATAGCCCCGATTCAATAGAGACAGCATCAGACAAAGACTTGTTACCAGGGCTAGGAGAGCGAAGAAGCTCCTCGGGCCAAGAAAGCCTTGAGACCTCGCGGGCCAAGCTGCTCAGGGATTCGATCTTGTCTGCAAGACCTGGAGAAGGGGAAGAACTCGGTGAGTCAGGAACATCATCTTCTCGGGGACAACGGCTTCGCACGGGTAACTTTGGCTCATGGGAAGACCGTCTTGGAGAGAGGAACTCGGTGGGGGAGCTTTGCGTGGGTGGGCTCAGCGCGTGGGTGGGCTCAGCGCGCGGGTGGGCTCAGCGCGCGGGTGGTCTTGGTGCGTGGCTCGGGTGAGCTCCCTGCGGGAGAGATTTGTACGGTAGAGCTTTTTGCGGGTGAGCTCCATGCGGATAGGCTCGGTGCGCGGCTTGGGTGGAGACGGTCTGCATGGCAACTCGGCACAGAGTCTTCATAAGGGGGCTTGGTATGCGGCTCGGGTGGAGGTGGACTGCATGAGATCTTGGCACGGGGTCCCTTGGCACATGATTGGACGGCATGGGAAGGTTCACTGTGGATCGAGGCTACGAGCAGGGGGCTTTCTCCAAGTGATAGCGTGGTGTGCGGGGCACGCCGTAGTTGAGCCGGACGATTATGGAACCGACCCAAAATACTACCAGACCGATTTTGATCCATGGAGAAGAAGAAAAGAAGAAGAGAAAATAAAGAGAGAGAAGTGAAGAAGTAGATGTGAAGAGAGAGAAGTATAAAGTTAAAATGAATGAGGGAAAGGTAGAAAGAAGAAGATGTAAAGTGAAAAAGTAAGAAAAAGAAAGAAGAAAAAGATATTTTTTCTCACCATAAAAATAAAAATATTTTTCTCAAACTAACATTTGATCCGGAAAAGAGTAGAATCAACGACGGAAAACAGTTTTTTGTAAAGATTCTTACCACAAAACAGAACGACCTTACCAAGATTCTAATGAGATTTACTAAAACTCAAGAAAAAAAGAGTGAATACCTTAAAAAATCTTTGGGTGAAGGGTTATGAGACCTCCTTGGCAAGTAATGTCCGAGTTCCTGCGCAATAATCGAGAAGGGCGGTAGAGCGAAAGTGAGAAACCATGCGGTCTCACTGCTTCATATAGTAGAGCGGAGGAGTGAATCAAGGGATCATGATTTCAGAATTACGATCTCCAATCTCCTCCATACCATTAAATCCGCCGCGATCCTCACACATTGATCATTAAGTCTCATGACGGCGGGAAATTAGCTATTCCACCAAAGGAAAGTTTCCATTGGTAGAATAGGAGGCAAAATTTGGGCGCACAAATTGACTTAGGTCTGTTCGGTCGGTTCGGTTCATGATGAGAAGGTGATAAGAATGGGTGATAGTAGGATTTTTGAGGTCGTAAGGGTATCAGTTCCCCATCATTGTAGTATAGATGGGGTGTCAATCCAATCAGGTGTGCACTAACAATCAAGATTGCAATGGATACTTCTAAGTCAAGATAAACAGTAAAAAGGGTGGTTTACTAACATGTCCTAAGTGAAGGGAACATGCTGGAAGTAAAGAGCATAAACAGAACAAGGAGCATAAAAGACTAAAACGCAAAAACAGAGTAAAAATAGAGCAAGTGAAAGATGTAAACAAGTGTGAAGCATTTCCTGTGAAGTAAGGCTAATCAACCAGGGATCCATTCCAACCTACCTAAGCCGCTAACATACCCCAAACAACAGTAAGTTATCCTTAAATGATAGGTTAATAAGTAACCAAGTCCAATCCCTTGATAAATGGAATCAATCTAAGCAATCACCAAACCTAATTCCCGTTAATGGTACACTACCTAGAAGGCATTAAGAAAAAACCTACCAAAGCCAGAAATCCCCCTAGTCATCCAACCCCCTAGCCTGAGATGCATATCCTAATAAGCATCAACCTAAAGCTAAGTAGGAAAGTAAAGAAAAACAGTTGATGAGCATAAACTTAAAGATTCTGGGTTTTTACACCTTAGAACATCAAGAACAACAAAGGAAATGAAAACCTAAGACAAAAACCTAAAAAGGAAAGAAAAACAGGACTTGTGCAAAAGGAGGCGAATTAGGGCTTTTATAGTGTTCAGAGAAAAGCCCTAAATCTCACTAAAGACAAAAACTAATCATTGGCTCGGATCTTGGGTCAGGTCTACTTGGGAATTAAGTTGGTCGAGTTGGAGCGTGTTTGACTCGAGTTGGGAAGTGCGAGATCGATCTGAGCTGGGGATGCTTGAATGGGATCGATCCAAAACTTTAGCTTGGGATCTATCCAGCTTGTATGTGGCTTGAACGAGATTGATCTGGTGTTGAGTGTGGGATCGATCTAGATGCTGATGCATGAACAATCTGATGTTGAGTGTGGGATCGATCCAGATGTTGCCTGAGATCGATCCAGATGTTGCTTGGGATCAATCCAGAAAGGTGATGCGGGATCGATCTGGGATCGATGCATGAGTGAGTTGAGATCGATCCAAGTTGAAACTAGGATCGATCCAGTTGAGTGTCAGTTCATTCCACGTCAAGTGTCGGTCCATTCCGGGTTGAGTGCTGCTTTTCTGAATTCTCACAAATCCATCCTGAAAACTCCTGAAAGTCTTGAAAAATCTCCAAAATACGTGCATATGCAAATTCTAAT
>OVBE01008968.1:0-16552 GCA_900406425.1 Iberis pinnata | reverse complement strand
TATATATATATATATATATATAGAACAATTTATGCATTATCAAGTGTGCTTGAGTTGAATCGTATCAACAAGTAGTGCTAGTGAAATATATACAGGATTTGGATTAATTTAATCATAAATAAGTAGTTGGTTTTGAATGAGAAAGAAGCTCATGGATCTTGATATTTATACATGGAGTATACCTGAGTAACAAGGGCATAGAGAGGTAGAGTGATGTAGCTGCATAGAACTTGTATTAGTACCCTGTAACATACAATAAAAAAAAGTGTACTATTAATTGCTACAAAACATACGACGTAATAGAATGGTAATTTTATAGATAGACGTTGAAGAATATAACAAACCCCATGGTGATCCTTATTGTAATATCTTCTGTTTTGTGATGAAAGCAGTTTTTGAGTGTGAACTCGTACTACACAAAATTAACACCAAAAATCACAATCATTTAGCATATTTCAAACACTTTTTTTTTTTTTATTTTTTTTGTAGAAGATTAGATGGATTCTTGCTTACAGTGCTCCAAACGAAGAAAGCCAGTTGAAATGCATTCTGTTAAAAAAAAAAACGTATATAAAAGAAATCAAACATTAAAAACTACATAAATATTTACTAGTATATAATTAAAGAGTAAAAATACCGTGAAAAGAACTAAGTGAATGAGGAAGAGAATGAAACGAGGACGACCAAACCAAAAGAGATCATCACCCGGTTCAACCACAGGCGCTCCTTTAACCACATCTCCTTTTTCTTGAATCCTTAGTCCTAATTTTGATATTATCACTTGAAGTTTTGCTCCTACTATTAATATCACCTATTTTTCAATTCACCAACCATATAGTTAATATTTTATTCACAAACAAATCATAATAAAAATAGTTTGTATACTTCTTAAGTTATTTACTTACAATCAAGGGGAGGAAAGGCAGCCAAAGAAATGATTCCCATCCTATTTTTAAAAACAAATTGGAGTTTAAATTATATCATTCTAATCGATATAATTAATTTGATTGAAATGTTAAAAGAATGAGGACAAACCATGTGTATTAGTCAATAGGAATAAGACAGCAATGCACCAAATCACAGGGCTGCATTTCCATTCACACTTACATGTTAATCATATATACTTAATATTCTAGAATATTAGATCATTGGGAGAAAATATTGATTGAATTTGATTTAACATTAAAAAAAGAAAATGTGAACGGACGGACCTTATACCGACAACAACCTTGAAATCTTCTTCTAAAGATCTTTGAATGTATTTTTGAAAATCAAAACGAGCTCCACTTCCTGCTGGCAAATGCGCCTGTAACAATTAATTCATCCATATAGGTTAATTAAACTAAATAGATTATGGAATTAAATAAGATATTACTTACCATTATAAAACCATGTCTTAGTGTAAGATAATCCACTTTTGTCACTGATCCAAAGAACTGTCTAAAGAAACATGTCTGCACGCCCCGGCCCAGTTTATACATAAGTTTTGATTGTTAATTTAAATAAATTGGAAAAAGAAAAATTGTGAAAAACTTACAATCCAGAGGGTAAAGGAAGACTTGCTCCATACATTCAAATGTCTACGTCCAAAAGATGTATCTCTTGCAAATCTGAACCTCTCTGGATCTAAAATCATTATAAAACCAATAGTTTATTCATGAGTATAACATATTGCATTGGCTCATTGGATCATCTTTACTTATATGTCCTATTAATATTATTTTTTGTCAACATGTCCTATCAATATCTAAGTCAATAATGATTTTTTAAAAAACTAATGAATATAAAACGAGCTTAAAAGATATATATGAACAAAACATATCCTGCTGATATGTGATCATGATACCAAGTCAAACATCGATGAAACTATTTTTTTATATATACTCATGAGAGTTTGAAAATTCTTCTAGACCTGAAACCAACTTTTGTTAATATTTGATGATATGGTGTAAAACATATCTTTCAACGAAAATCGAATTAGGGAACTCGACGAAACTATCCTATAGATTTTCTATATGTAAACTGATTTTGTTTTTGTTTTTACTTTTTATACTACTATTATTTCATTAACAAAAAAATGGGTGACATAGATAAGTACATACCATTGGCATATTGGTGTTCAATTGTTTTAGTCTCTTTCTCCCAATGTTTCCATTTCTTCATCTGCATATATATCACAAAATTGAACACATACATATATAAAAAAATATATATGTACTCTTATGTAAAATGTAAAGAGAAGATCATGTACCTTGGTCTTTCCCAAAGCATATGTTATAATGCAATAGAGTATATGAAAAACAGCGAGCACAAAGATGAATATATGAAGCTGGTGGATACCATAAGCAGATACTAATGCTACTTTTCCCTGTAAATAACACAAGATAAGATTCTGATATAAGTATTATTTACTAAACCAAAAGGTGGAAAAAGGTTAAAAAATCAAGAGTAAGTAAATAAAAGAAAAGACATGCCTTTTCTGCGCATTTATCATAACCTTTGGTGGCTAAACTTCTACGAGGAGTATAAAGGTCATTGTCTTGAAGAAGTTTGCGACCATCGTCAATATAGTCTTTACCATATTTAGCAACCTCTTGTTCACTACTACAAGGATGCCATGTCGCAGCAATTCTTTTTGGAATGCATATTTCAGACACTGGTGTTTGCAATACTACTAGTAGAAGCGATATGAATCCTAGTAGCATCAATTCTATTTTCATCCCAAAACCAACAAAGATTGATTAGACTATGATATAAAAAGACATATAATTCAAATTTATGATAATTTTTATAGAAACTTGCCTGCTTTAACCTTTTCAAGAGCTTCATATAAAGCTTTCTTGTGCTTCTTTTTAAACCACTAACAAAAATTTAAAATACAAGTCAAAGACTAAAGTTTTGATTTCCTAGTTAAAAAAAGAGATGATGAAGATATATATATACATACATGACCAATAAAGTGCAAGAAATATTCAATCAAGATGGAAATGAAAAGGAGAACAAAGCAAACAACAGCAACAGCCCATGTTGGTGTTTCTTCCAATGATCTCTCTTTTATTGCCATTATACTTTCACTACTCAAAAACTCTTTTAAGTTTCTGATATGTATACTATAGCTTTTAGGGATTCAATGTTTAATCTAAAAGAGAGAGTGATATAGCCTTTGTTCTCTTATGTCTATATATATATATACACATGTTACCGTAGAATTGAATATAAGAAAGTCAGACAAGTGAAAGCCGCAATTATATAATATTATCTATAAAAATAATAAGGGAAACGAAGACTTTTGACTAATTCAAAGATAGAGCCTTGAGGTGTTTTAAGTTATAAGCGTTAATAAGAAACTTGTAACGCCGTGTGAATTCTAGCAATTTCAGTGTCATTCCTTCATACGAATTCTATCTCTTTTTTTAAAATCAAATAAAAATGTTTGGTCTTTGTGATGTAGACTGGAAGTTTGTTGATGAAGCCACATTCATCATTATTCTATATTGTTATTATTAATTTTATTATTATTTTATAAAGGGTTTTCCTCATTGACTCTATACTCTTACGACTTTATATGTCAATCTTTATAACTAACTAATTATAGTTTGAAAAAATTTCTGTAGATAAAAAATTGAAAAAGTGGCCAAGCATTAACCGGAGTGGTCATGGTTAATATCCCTTATTATATACATTTATATAGCCAATATATAACTTACTTCTTATGACAGTTTACAAAACTAATATTATGACAAATTAAAGGGTAGTAAAGGTGAAAATGTGGTTGACTAGCTAGTTAAATGATCAATGTTTCTATGCCATATCCCAAAGACTCAAATCTCTATTCATTTTTTAAATTTTATATATGTTGAATCGTATATCATGTGTTAAAGTTGATTTTTATTAATGAACTATAACATAGTTATTTCTTATATAAATTAATCAATTTATTAATAAAATAGTTGATTTGTTAAAAACTTAACACTTAGTACTTTTTCTTTCTTTTTTGTCAAATGACATTAATTATTTTTATTTCTATATTTTTGAAATATGTGACCTATAACATATGTTATATATTAGGCTTAGTTTGATGTACTCTCTTAAACGTTAGAGCTTAGGACTCTCTCACAACACTAGAGCTGTTCATTCTGAACAGTGCAAAAGAATTCAATTTTGTGGCTAATTTTTCACCCTGACTATATTTATCAGTCTTATTTAGTGTTCTTGTTTAGGGTTAATTATCTGATCATCTTCTTCGATCTTGATTACCATTCCGAGTTATTTTAACTAATCATTACTTCAGCTATGTTTAAGGTTTAATCCCACCTGTTTCCTTAACTTCTTAAATGTCATGAAGCCCCTTTCGTACTACCGATCTCTTCAAAGTTTAGCTCAAGTGAAAGGAATCAGGTTAGTATCATTGGTAGATTGCTAAACCCGAATCATCAGAAGATGTCAAGCTTCATTCAAAACATGCCAAGAAAGTGGCAGCTTTATGATGGAATCAGAGGGGTGGTGTTATCCAGAGAGAGATTCCAGTTCATCTTTCGTCAAAAACATGATATGGAACGCATTCTCGCGAATGGACGTGGACTTATAATGAGTGGTCGATGACGATAACAAGATGGGAGGAGTTCCCGCTGGAAGATTTCTTGAATTATATGTCCGTTTGGGTAAGAATCAGAAACATACCGGTGAATCATTATTATGAAGAAGAAATAACTGCTTTAGGAGACATCCTGGGTAAAGTGGAAGAGCTAGCCTTTGATCCATCAAAACCACATATCAATGATTTTGTTAGAGTTAGAATGACCTTTGATGTTACCAAGACAGTAAGAAGATCCAAAGTCATCCAACTACCCTCAGGGGACACAGTCACTATCTTTTATGACTTTGAGAGAGTACAGAAAAGGTGTTATACTTGCCAGAAACTAACTCACTCTAGAGAAGCTTGCCCCTATAGCCAAAAGACCCAACAATCTACAGAGTCTCATTCATAGTCTCAGCCCATCATTAAAGTAGATACTCAGAAGATCCTGCAACACTTAAAAGAAGATGACTCCTTTCTTGGAGTTTTAAAAGATGATCAAATAGGTATTGACCATGTTTCTGGAAAACCGATAATAGCAAAAGAAGTCATGGATTGTATGAGACAATATTTACTTGCTGAAGATGGAGCAGAACGAAGAGTTAGGGAGGAGAGAATTAAAACATCTTTGGAAGAGCTGGAGAACAACCCGATGGCTCAAATATCTATCTTAAGGTTGGAATCCATTCCCACAGTAACTCATGATGTCAACAAGGGGAAGGGTTTAGTTTTTGATTACTCATTATCAGAGCCACAACATTCTACTCAGCCTAAAGATCTTAGAGAAAAATGGATGGCTGCAGCCATAAGAGCTAGTCAAGGTCAAATTCCAAACTTATCAGATTCAAGAGCACCTCAAAATAAGTCAGTATCTCAATCAGGCCAGCATCACGGGAATATGACAATGAGACCAACGGTTATGAGTCAGAGTAGCTCTGATGTAGGCTCTACTGGGTCTGGAATGGCTTCTTCAAAGCCTAGAAGAAGACCATACGAGGTCAAGAGATCAAATAGCAAGGGTGTACAAGCTAAACCCTCAAGCTCACATATTAAAGCTTTGTCAACTCAGTCTCAAGCTACAAAAAGGAAACAAGAAGACAAAGAAACAGGATCTGCAAAACAACTTAAACTGGACCAGATTCACCAAAGCCTGAGGTGGTCTCCAAGGGGAGATCACCTCAAGATCCTTGAGCATTATAAGTTGGAATTGTCAAGGCCTAGGGAAGGCAAAAGACTTGAAAATTCCAAGACTCATGGAACTAAGAAGACAATGGTTCCCTGATATTTTGTTCTTATTGGAAACCAAAAAAAAAAAAAGATATGCTGGCTAACCTTCAAGTCAGTCTCGGCTATGATAATCTGTTTGTAGTTAATCATGTTGGTCACAGTGGTGCCCTTTCTATTTTTTGGAAAAAAAAAAATTAAGTTAAATGTTGTTTTTGCGGATAAATTCCTTATAGACTGTGAAGTGGTTTTAGAGGAAAGTTTTTTCTGTGTTTCATTTGTGTATGGTGACCCCTACAGAAAATGTACTGAGTTTTTATGGGAAAGAATACAAAGAATTGGAGTAATCAGAGTTGTACCTTGGTGTCTCATAGGGGACTTTAATGACATACTTCATGGAGGTGAAAAGATTGGAGGGCCATTTAGTACTTCTACATAATGCCAATCCTTTATAAACATGATCAAAGGGTGTAAGATGACCAAACTTCCATGGAAACTGTTATACTTGGAGTGGAAGGAGGAGTGGCCAATAGATCCAAAGCCGTTTAGACATGAGCTTCACTAACTCATCATGGATGAGTTTGTTCCCAGCCTCCAACCAAGTGTTCCTGGATAAGAGGGGCTCGAACCACCGTCCAGTTATGCTGCTTTTAGCCTTTGAATATGAGTCTTTCAGGGGCCAGTTCATATATGATAGAAAGTTCCATTTCAAACCTGAAGTAAAAGAGTTAATTAGACAAACTTGGACACTAACAAGGAATGGAGGACACAAAAATACATCTGATTGTATAAGATTTTGTCGCAGGAAGTTAAGTAGATGGAAGAAAGTCAATCACTTCAATGCAAATGAAAAGATTCAGATCCTCCAACAGGACTTTGAAGCAGAACAATCAAGCTTTAATCCTTCTTATTGGAGATTATTGGACTGCAAATCAGCTCTCATCAAAGCATACAAAGAAGAAGAAAGTTATTGACAATAGAAAAGCATGAATAAATGGCTGAGAGAAGGGGATGGTAACTCAAAGTAATTTCATGTTGTAGTGAAATATACAAGAGCAAAGAACTATCTGGAAAAACTGATAGACAAACATGGAAATGAACAAAGAGGGGAAGGGTCAAAGGAAGAAGTGGCGGTTGAGTACTTCCTGTCTCTGTTTAATTCATCTAACCCAGTGGGCTCATAAGAAGTATTTAGGTACTTCAGTCCAAGAGTTTCAGAGTTAATGGTAAACAGGCTTGAGAAACCAGTGACACTAGAGGAAGTCAAAGAAGCTGCCTACTCAATCAATCCATCTAGTGCCCCTGGACCAGATAGACTCACATCAGCTTTTTTCATCAGCATTGGGACATTGTAGGCAACACCATTACTCAAGAAATCCAACTTTTTTTTAGTACATGTGTTTTCCTAGTGGAGTGGAATTAGACCAATATATGCCCGATCCCAAAAGTGAATGATCCATCCAATATGACTGATATGCGTCCAATAAGTTTGTGTTATGTCATGTAAAAAATTGTGTATAAAGTGCTGGTGAGAAGATTACAACCTCTACTACCAAACCTGATATCCTAGAACCATTCTGCTTTTGTGGCAAACAGACTTATAACAGACAACATCCTCATTGCCCACGAAGTAGTCCATGCTCTAAAATCTCACTCAGCTATAATAGAATGACCCTACATCCAAGTTATGCTGACTGTTTTTGGCTTCCCTCACCATTTCATCAGGCTGATTATGTTCTATGTGGAAACAGTGAAGTTTACAGTGCTGATGAATAATCAGAGTTTCGGTCTCATAACTCCACAAGGAGGATTGAGACAAGAAGACCTTTTGTCTCCTTTTCTCTTTGTCTTATGCTAAGAAGGTCTCACCGAATTGTTAAACAAAGCTACTCTGTCAGGTGCCATTACTGGTATGATTTTTCATCACTTGGGCCCTTAAATTCACCATATATTATTTGCAGATGACACTCTGTTTATCTGCAAAGCAGAAAACTCTCAGGTGTTTAACCTCCAACAGATCATAAATCTCTATGCATCAGCCTCATGTCAACTCATAAACAAAGACAAATCATCTATAACTTTTAGAGATTTGGTTTCAGATGAGGTAAAGGCTCATATTAAAGAGGTGATGGGCATTGATAGAGAAGGAGGGGTTAGTTAATAATTAGGCTTGCCAGAAGCACTGTCAGGCTCCAAAATTCAACTACTAGATTGCATCAGAGCTAACCTCAAGAACAAAATATCTAGCTCGTTCTCAAAGTTGCTGTCTTTAGGGGGAAAAGAGATACTAATCAATTGTGTAGCTCTTTCCATGCCAGTTTATGCAATGTCAGTGTTTAAGTTACCAAAATCAACATGTAAAAGTCTAACTTCAGTAATCAGAGACTTCTGGTGGAATTCTGCAGAAGATAAAAGGAAAATAAACTGGATAGCATATGATAAGGTGTTCTTACCTAAAGACTGTTGTGGCCTAGGCTTGAGAGATCTAGAATTCTTTAAACAAGCCCTTTTTGGGAAAACAAGCTTGGAGACTGCTTCATTTTGAGAATAACCTCTGTAGTCAAGTTTTAAGAAGCAAATATTTCCCTGAGGCAACTTTTCTAACTGCTCAACTAGGAGCTAGACCTTCGTACATTTGGAGGAGCATTCTGTTTGGGAGGCAAATTTTATTCAAAGGTCTAACTAAAAGAATTGGCAATGGCAGATACACATTAGTATGGACAGATAATTGGTTGAGAGCTGAAGGTCGAAGAACTCTGTTAATCAAGCAACCTCTGATCAATCTGGATCTTAAAGTTTGTCACCTGCTAAATAAAAAGGGAAATCACTGGAACCAAGATATCATTTCTCACATGTTCTATCCAGATGATGAGAACACAATCCTAGCTATACGGCCTGCATCAAACAGAAAGGATTTTTTGGGTATGGAGCAAATCAGTCTCAAGCATCTACTCAGTCAAGACAACTTATGACTTGGCTTTTAAGCTAAAGTTTGAATACCTTATAAATGCAGAAGGAAAAAAGCCCTGGATATCAGACCTAAAAATTCATATATGGAACATAAAAGCAGCCCTAAAAATAAAAAATTTCATGTTGAGGGCACTGTCTAATGCTTTCCCAACAACACAGAACTTAGGGCAAAGAGGAGTAAGGGTAGACTCTAGATGTCAAGCTTGTGGTTTTGACTCTAAATCCACAAACCATATTTTATTCTCTTGCCCCCTAGCAAGGCTTCACTGGGCAATCTCTAACGTTCCATCTCCTGAAGGGGGTTTTCACCCTTCTTCAATCTATGAAAACATGGCATATTGTTTTCACTTAATGCAGGAAGTGGCAGGCTCCAACCTTGTTGTGAAAGGAATACCCTGGATCATGTGGGGATAATGGAAAAACAGAAATAAGCTGAATATTGAAGGCTTAAGTTATGACCAGGAGTTATCGGTGCACAAATAGATCTCTGATGTAGAAGCGTGGGCAGGGGCACATGTTGACCAAGAAGGTACAGTCTCACATCTCACTCAAGTTCCTATCCCATTTGATCCCAAATGGAAGCCTCCTAAGCCACTGTGGTTTAAGTGTAATGTTGGGGTGGTATGGACTTCACTAGTAAGAATTTTATCAAGTATGGAAGCTCATGGCCAAGTGGTTTTGTGGACAGTTCAAAGCCTAAAGGATTTTAAGATCACCAAAGTGGAGTTTGCATTGGAAAATACATCTCTGGTAAAAGCCCTTGCCCACCCTCAAGATTGGCCGACTCTTTCTCATGTCTCAGATCCCATCTTAGTTCTTTTGAATCATTTTGGAGCTTGGTCTTTTGTTTCATATGTAAGACACAAAATAGCCCAGCTTTTCTTATCGCTAGTAGTGTGGTTAAGGAGGATCGGTTGTCTTCCTATTTAACCTCGGGTAGACTTTCTTGGCTTATCTCTATTTTAATTGCAGAAGGAGATCCTCCTTAAAGTTTTGGTTTGTGTTCTTTGAACTTTCAGGAATATTTTCTTTTTTGCTTTTGGTTTTGTCTCTGTTTTGTTTTCAAACTCTGTTTCTGGTGTTTAAGGAAAAAACAAACATATGTTACATATTACTTTCTTAAAATTCCAATGGCGTGCAAAGATAACTAATAAAATGAAGCGCACATCAAGTTGGGTTGACTTGGACAAGGATTATTGTGAAATTAAAAAGTTAAATCATTGATTTTTCTTCTACAGAATTGAATCAATAATGAAAGTATGTAATTTTTCCATCATATGAATTGAAATTATCTTAAACGAAAAATTTAAGCCAAAACTGAAATTGGAAGTACCTTCATCCGATCTAGCTATATCGTGAATTGTTTAACATAACTAAAGCTGCAAGTGGATGTACTTTGGTTTGACTACGCTAGTTTTCTTAAAACAATTATGTGTCTGCTTTTCTTGATTAATAAATTGAAAAATGATCACTTGTTGGGTTGTATATGCAACATGACTAAAGAAAGAAGGCACTCACTGACCGTATTTAAATTTTAAAATACCCAAATGATTTTATAATCTTTTTTCTTACTTCCAAATTCACAATTACCATATGTCATGAGCATTAGCCATATATTATTGTCTCAACTCCAACTTGATATGACTATGTGACGGTTCGACTAATTGTACTACGACAATCTTTCTAAATATACCAATTTCTTTCTATTATTCCACTTCATAATTAACAATCATTTCAATCTACCATTTTGTTGTGGTAAATGATAGGTGGTTTCTTTTTTACTTTTTCCTTCTATGTAATTAGTCGTGATAATAATGTCACTTTATCTAAAATTGAGTTAGCATATTAGATGATGTAAATAAAATAAGAGTTAATTAGTGAATTGGTTTGTCGGTTATGTTAGTTGGTTTAATATTGGTTCAATAATAAGAGTCTGTATATAAGTCATATACACTGTACATTTACAAGTTAATGAAGATATGTTTTTTCTCTTCCTTTTCTGTTTACAACGTGAAATATGGTATCAGAGCATATACAAGATTTCCGCCATTAACGATCTTCATTCTTCATTCTTTTCTTCGAATTGAGCTCGAGTCTTCTTCGGATTAGCAATTTCAGCTGCGATTTGGCTCAATTTCATCATTTTCTCAAGAAATGAGTTCTTCCATAAACTCAATGATCTTCGAATGAGCTTTTGAATTTCTCGTCTGTGTTGTCAGTTCGTCATCAACATAACAATTTTCTTCTTCATTTCTTTGATTTCCTTTTTCTTGACCCGAGTTTGTCGTTGTTTTTCCTTTTTGGCACAAACACTTCTTTAGTTCAAGATGACTTCACAAGAATCTACACAATCGAATTATACTACAGATCATTATGATAATCTGTATTTCCTCCACAGTTCAGATCATGCAGGATTGGTGCTTGTATCTGACCGACTTACTTCTAGAGCTGAGTTCAATTCATGGCGTAGGTCCATACGAATGGCACTAAATTTGCGCAACAAACTTGGATTTGTTGATTGTACAATTTATAAACCCTTAGATAGTCATAAAGATGCTGGTAGCTGATCACGATGCAATGACATGGTAATTACTTGGTTATTGAACTCAATATCAAAGAACATTGGTCAATCTTTATTGTTTCTATCCACTGCCAAAGATATATGGGACAATCTCTCCTATAGATTCAAACAGGATAATGCTCCTAGAGTGTATGAGATAGAACAAAAACTAAGTCAGATACAACAGGGATCAAAAGTCATTAACATATATTATACAAAACTTGTTACGTTGTGGGAGGAATACAGGACTTATGTTGATTTGCGTACTCGCACTTGTAGAAAGTGTGAGCGTGCTGCTGCTGGTCTATGGGAAAAGTTGCAACAAAGAAGTCGAGTTACCAAATTTTTAATAGGGCTCAATGAGTCTTATGAGTCTACTAGAAGACACAATCTCATGTTATAGCAAATACCATCAATTGATGAAGTATACAATATGGTAGCACAAGATGAAAGACATAGGACAATAGTTCCTAACACCAAATCGGAGAATGTTGTGTTCCAGAACTCTAGCACATTGGAGAATGAAAACCAGTCTTTTATAGAAGGAGTACAACAAAGTTTTAAACCAAGACAGAGACCAGTTTGTACATATTGTGGTGAAACAGGACATATAGTGCAAAAGTGTTATTGTGTACATGGATATCCTCCTGGTCATAGAAATCATCCAAATAACAATCAGTCCAAGAACACTTCAAAATATCTTCAACAGAAATGACAGTACAATAATTCATCTCATGGATCAACTCGGAAGCAATCACAACAAGCTTCATTTCAGAACTCAAACACAGTGGCAAATGTGATAACAACTGGAAGTTCAGATTCATTTGATGTGAACAACCTCACTTCTTCTCAGGTGCAACAACTTATACAACAGTTACAGGTTCAAATCACAAAACCAAATGCAACAGTGAATCATCAAGCATCTTCTATAACAACAAATGGTCATATGGCTGCCGAATCAAGTTCTTGTACTGTCTCTTTCCCATTTACCTCTTCAAGTCTTAGATATGAACATGATGTTCTAACTTTCCAACACCAATGTTTATCATCTCTTTATAACTCTTTACCCCATGGTTCTTGGATAATAGACAGTGGAGCAACTACGCATATGTGCTCTGATCTGTCTTGGTTCAATCATGTCAATACTGTTACTGGAGTTACAGTCTCTCTACCTAATGGCATTAGGGTCCCAATCACTCATATATGATCAATTACTATTAGTCATTCTCTTGTCCTCACAAATGTTCTTCATGTTCCTGAATTTCATTTTTATCTTGTTAGTATTAGTAGTTTGCTTAAGTCTCCTCAACATTCTGCACATTTCTTTACTGATTTCTGTGTTCTTCAGGACCATATTCAGGCCTTGACGATTGGTAGGGGCAAACTTCAACATAGTCTTTACATTCTAGAGATTGATGATATCATTCCCTCTACCAACCTTTGTGAATCTTTAACTGTTGATGGATCCATATGGCATAGTAGACTTGGTCATCCATCATCTATCAAGCTTCAAATGTTGTCTGGTATTCTGCCTATTACTAAGAAATTAGAATCTGATAGTAGTCATTGTTCTGTCTGCCCTTTGGCAAAGCAAAAGAAATTAGCATTTATTTCTCATAATAAAGTGTCTAGCAATCCTTTTGATCTAGTTCACTTAGATGTTTGGGGGGGGGGGCTTTCTCTATTGAGTCTGTTGAAGGTTATAGATATTTTCTAACATTGGTTGATGATTGTACAAGAACTACATGGGTTTATATGATGAAATCAAAATCTGATGTTTTACACTTGTTTCCAATTTTTCTGAAGTATGTTCAAACTCAATTTAAGATGACTATCAAAATGATTAGAAGTGATAATGCTCCAGAATTGAAATTTACAGATTTAATTCATCAATATGACATGCTTCATCAATTTTCTTGTGCCTATACACCATAACATAATTCAATTGTTGAACGTAAGCATCAACACATATTAAATGTGGCTCGTGCATTGTTATATCAATCAAATGTGCCTTTAGCTTATTGGAGTGATTGTATTCTTTCAGTTGTGTTTCTCATTAATAGAACTCCATCAAGGTTATTAGGGAACATCTCTACTTATGAATCTTTGTTGCAAAAGAAACTTGATTATACTTTTCTCAGAAGCTTTGGTTGTCTTTGCTATGTTAGTACTCTTAATAAGGACATAAATAAATTTAGTCCGAGAGCTAGGCCTTGCATTTTTCTTGGTTATCCTTCTGGGGTCAAAGGTTACAAAGTATTAGACATTGAATCTCAAATTGTTTCAGTAAGTAGAAATGTTGTTTTTCATGAAAAAGATTTTCCATACAAGCATAGTAAGCCTTCTTTTATAGTGTCAGACATTTTTCCATCTACCATTTTGCCTTTGTCTACTCCTTTATTAGCTGATGACATATCTGATACTCATGATAATATTCATACATCTGCATCTGATTTACCTTTGGTTGATGATTCATCTGCATATGCCTCTTCTTTACCTTTGCCTGCTGATTCATCTACATCTGATTTACCTAGTATGCATCATGATTCATCTCACATTCTTGTTTCAGTGTCTAATGCTTAAACATCTTCAGAGACTGTATCTTCAAGATCAGGCCAAGTAGGGTTGTTACCAGTCAGATCAAAGCGCACTACTAAGCCTCCAGGTTATTTGTCTGAGTATCACTGTTCTTTAACTCAATATTTTTCATTACCAGTTAAATATACAACACCACATCCCATTGAATCAGTCCTTACTTACTCTAACCTCAAACCTCTTTATCAATCTTATGTTCTTTCCTACTCCCTAGAAACATAACCATCAAATTTTAAGCAAGCCATGGCCTCTCAAAATTGGCAACATGCTGTTAATGAGGAACTACAAGCAATGGAAGACAATAAACCTGAACTGTTGAATCATTACCTCCAGGAAAGAATGTTGTAGGTCGTAAATGGGTGTTTAAAACCAAACGCAAAGCTGATGGAACAATAGAGAGATATAAAGCATGGTTGGTTGCTAAAGGATATACTCAACAAGAGGGTGTAGATTTCACAAATACCTTTTCACCAGTAGCTAAGTTAGCTAGTGTTAAACTTCTACTTGGTCTTGCAGCAATTAAAGGTTGGATTTTGAATCAGTTAGATGTCTCCAATGCCTTTCTTCATGGTGAACTAGATGAAGAAATTTACATGAGTTTACCACAAGGTTATACATCCAATTCTGGTGCACTGCCATCTCATCTTGTTTTTCTTCTACGCAAATCCATATATGGCCTAAAACAAGCCTCAAGAAAATGGTATCATTTTCTTTCTCAAGCTCTCATTAATGCTGGTTTTCAACAATCAACAGCAGATCACACTCTGTTTGTTAAAGGCAATAGAGCTGAATTCACTGCTATTTTAGTCTATGTAGACGACATTATAATTGCTAGTAACACTACATTTGAAGTTCAGTTTGTAAAAGATTCCTTGAGACAGCAGTTCAAGCTCAAGGATCTGGGAAATTTACGTTTTTTTCTCGGCTTGGAGATTGCCAGAAACAGAGATGGCATATCACTTTGTTAGAGGAAATACGCCCTTAATCTTTTGAGTGATGCAGGTCTTCTTGGCTGTAAACCAGTTTCAACACCAATGGATTCCAAAGCACATCTCAGCAAAGCATTTGGCAGTTTGTTATCTGATGCAAAACAGTACAGAACACTAATAGGAAGACTATTGTATCTCACCATCACTAGACCAGATATAACATATGCAGTCCATCATCTAAGCCAATACATTTCAGCACCAACTGATGTTCACTTACAAGCTTCACACAGAGTTCTTCATTATATCAAATCCAATCCAGGGCAAGGATTGTTTTATTCTGCCAAATCAGAATTGTGTTTCAATGCTTTTTGTGATGCAGATTGGGCTACTTGTCCTGATACTCGCAGATCAATCACATGTTACTGTGTTTATTTGGGACAATCCTTAATTACATGGAAGTGCAAGAAGCAAGATGTTGTTACTAGAAGTAGCACAGAAGCTGAATATCGAAGTATGGAAAATGTAACATTGGAGCTTATTTGGTTAAGGCAAGTACTTCATGATTTGAAGGTGGAAGTTCACACTACATCCAAACTTTTTTGTGACAACAAATCAGCTCTTCACATAGCTACAAACCCGGTATTTCATGAAAGAACGAAACATATAGAATTCGATTGCCATACGGTTCGGGATCAATTAAAGAAAGGTCACTTGAAGCTCTTTCATGTTTCCACAGAAAACCAACATGCCGACATACTAACAAAGCCTTTGTCACTTGGTCCTTTTCACTCATTGCTCAATAGGATATCTATTTCAAGCCTCTTTCATCCACAAACTAGTTCTTGATTCAAAGGCTTGAGGGGGGTTATTAGATGATGTAAATAAAATAAGAGTTGGTTAGTGAATTGGTTAGTCGGTTATGTTAGTTTGTTTAATATTGGTTCAATAATAAGAGTGTATATAAGTCATATACACTATACATTTACAAGTTAATGAAGATATGTTTTTTTTCTTTCTTTTTTGTTTAAAACGTTCAATAGAGCACTTAATCCTATAATAATACCACTTTAATTGTATTTTTATACACATTTGTATTTTTTTACAATCATGTTTCGTTTGGCTTAATATATAAGACTCACATACATGGTGAGATTAAATTATTGGTGAGCGAGATCGACTCTAGGCCAAGCCCAGTGATATATTGACATATTGTCTCCAAATTTTGTAAGTTTCCAAACTTAAATTTTTATTTATATAGGGTTGTTTTTAAAATAAATTAATTCACATAATAAATACATGAAATATTGGTTCCAATTTTTGTTTTGTTTCAGGGTCGGTCTGTTGGTGAGAGTAAGTTTATGGACATCTTAAGATACTGTATGTATAGGCACCCTAAATTAATCGATGGAAACATTATGACCAAGAATCCATGAGATAATTAGTCCATTCGAGTCCACATGATAAAATTTTCCCAATAGGGCACTATACATATAATTATCGATTTTTATCTATCGCAAGATGTAAAAGCTGATCATGATTATATTGTCTACTATATATATAATAATTGACATTTTTCTCTTGAAATTTAATAACTTATTGCTGCCCATTGCAAGACTTAAAACATTATTGTATTCTTCAACAATAATTGTTTTTATCGAAACTAATATATACATTATCCATCATATATATATATATATA